>LYUA01000647.1:226527-242368 GCA_002093875.1 Calopteryx splendens
AATGTATGGTGAAGGTAAAATGATTCCTTCTATTTCAGCGTAAAACTCAAATGATTCGTATCTGTTTAACAGTTGTAACTGTTGTAACAGTTTAAGACGCACATGTATAATCTTGGTGCTTCCAGTGGCTCACTTTTTAGGTTATTTGAAGGCTATAACGTCGACAGAGTCCACTGTCCAATGTGTGAGTGTACTGTCCAATGAACAAATTCTGAGGATTCCGGCGATATTGTGTGGAAACGGAACATCATTTTGCCCAGTTTGTGTTTCCTTGTACTGTCCAATGATTTTCTTACTGGCTCTATATTGCACTAAACATTTAGTTTAAACCTTTTGACGTCGTTGGTAGTGAAAATAAAATATAACCAAGATTTGTGGCAATAATTCAATATACGGAAGCCATTCGATGATTGAAGTCGGTGATAGCGATGCATTAACTGGCATAAATTACGCAATTCTCAAGGTTGAGTTTTAGTTTGTACAGCGGAAAAGTTTTAATGTCTTTGTGGCTTAATCAATTCAGTTTGATACACCCATACGGATCGGGTATTTTGCCTTGAACCGATGATTCTATAAAGATAACCGAATTACCTGACATGAGTGGGTGAATCAGAATTCGAATCCTTAACTATATGTTTGGCCGTAAAAAAAGTCGTGTTTCCAATGCCTTATGGACGACGTAAATACAGAATAAAAATAACGATGAAGAAGAATTCGCTCGAAAAAAGGAGACTGCGTCCGAGTAGAAAACACGACGCACGAAGACACCTAACATGCTGTTAATTGGCGCTAAGACTGCAATTGTAAACCCTCAAAGTTATACATGAATATATCTTTACTGATCCTCCTAATTGTGATGGTTCTTCATTAAGCAGTCTCCATTGTGTGCTATTGCACTCGTTTCACCTTTTTCACAGTCTTCAAAGACTTGTTGGAAGTAATATTTTGAGTGGTTCGTAAAAATCGTCTCGGCAGCATTCACCACTGCTTTTGATGATTAAAAACGCTTTCTTCGAAGGTATTTCTTGACATTGGGGAAGAGGAAAAGTAAGCATGGGACTATCTGAACTACATACAAGGAGGACGAGAAACAATATTCACATTGATTTTTGCGAGATATTCAGCAGTATCATGTGTGAAGTGAGGCCGTGCGTTATCGGCGCAGCCTCCAGCCTGTTGTTTTCAAGTGTGGATATTTACGACTGATGTGCCCTTGATCAAATTTCAATGCATCCCTATAGTATGGTCCATTTACCAATGTGTGAGGTGGTACGACATGCTGATACAAAATTCCATGAATGTCGAAAAATTATATGACTATACCTTTCCGAGCGGAAGCCATCCACCTGGGCTTTTTTTTGGTGTTAATGATGCCGGAGATTTCCACATTGAGCTTTGCTGTTTGCTCTCAGGATCAAAATAATGTAGTTAGGATACATATGCAGTTTGAATTAAATTAATCATCTTCCTGAAAAATCAACTTAAAATGCGAAAAACTTGCACCTGAACGTCCTGTTGTACGGGTATGAGTCTCGGAAATCAATGTGCACAAACACGTTTCATGTGCCATTTTTCCGTTACCAGCATGTGGAAGGCCACCAATGAAATTGTTAATATTTTTGATAGTACTCTTAACGTTATTCGACGATCTCTCACAATGTCTGCAGCGGTTTAATGCTAACTTCCGTAATGTCAATGACTCGAACGCCGGGTCAATTTTCCGTTGAAATTGACTGTCTCCCCACCTTAAAATTTTTAAACCATCTTATAACTGAGCTATAGGGATGAACAGACTCTCCATTATAATCTTCCTGAATTTTTAACCTGGCCTCAACTGACGATTCGATTTGTTCAGGCCTAAGTCAATCTTCAAAGCATCGTATTGACTACATCCTTCATCGTTGCCGTAGGCAAACTGAATATGTTTGAATTTGCAACGACTGCCGCTTACGGAATACTTGAGTCAAATCAATATAACATGTACCACATATACACGTCACATTAAACTAACATCATTGACATAAAGCAAAGTTTTGAACAGTAGAGTATGTGAAAAGAAAATTGTGATCAGCTCCTTTTTGAATGCTCCTTTTATATTTTGCAATTTAAATAAAATAAATTTTGAAATTCAAAGGTTTTTAGCTCACCCTTGTGAAATTGCATTTTGAGTATTCCGTAAAAAACCTATAATTCGTAGATTCCACAAAAACTGTAAAGTATTGGAAACGACTTCTAATTCTTTAATTTATAATCAGAATACATATTTGAGTAAAGGTAGATAGAGGGAAAATTAGTAATCATAGCACATTTGTAAAATTCGAAAATAAATAATAGACTTTTAATTGAAGCGTTAAGTAAAAATTTCCATTTCACTAATCATATCTTAATCCGGAAAAATAATGCCAGTGAGGTTTGAATATTCATTTAACTGAACATAAAAATCAGGTTCCTATATTAGAAAAATTTTAACTGATGTGGAAAATGGGGAACATAGGAATTACATTTCATACTTCATTCAAGAAGGTATAAAAGTACGTGCCTGTTTAGGGATTATTAAGTTTTATTAAAGATACGTAAATATCCCCCTCTATGCTAGATAATTTGACCATCGATTTTAAGCTACGACGAGGTCAAACAGGTTAAAAACGTTCAGTAATCCCAAAGACCTAAAATTAATTACATGCCTTTACGAATTAAAGGTGGCTTAAAAAGGTGGCTTTATTATCCTAACTATGGTTGAAAATGACTTGTTTCATTGATAAAGTACGAAGATTAAAATAAAAATTATTTAGAGGGGCATAATTGATTGGCATTTTATTGGAAAGCCGTATTTGTATTTTATAGAAAAAGCGTATTTTTCCACAATAAAATTTAAGAAAATACCATCGTTTTTAAGAGTAGGAGAGGAGAAGACCATATGGAGTACCATATGGAAAAGAAGAACCAGATGATTTGGTCACACCATGAGACAGAACGGAATTACCAGAAATATAATGGATGGTAAAATAGAAGGGAAAACCCCACGGTGAAGACCAAGGGCTAAAAGAGGGATGTTAGAAGAAGACCTACTGTGGAGTAACAGTGGAGGTACTGTGGAACTGACATGGGATAGGAAAGAATGGAGGGTAGCAGTCTATCAATTTTCGGATTGAAAGGCTATGATGATGATGATGACCGTTTTTGACTATTGTAGTCATAATTTGGTCTAAAAAATCAGATGATGATGGTTATCTTAGAATTCTGTCTCGTTTTTTCTTAAATTTTATTTCTCGAAATTACAATGTTTTCATAAAAAAACAAATTATTTTTTGCATAACGGTGACGGAGTCTCTATAAACGGTAAATAAAGTGTAAGATGAACCATAATCGGAACAGAAGAGCTCAGGTTAGTATGGATAAAAATATAAGTATATATCGAGAAATGTGATACTCGCGATTAGTACCGAGTTACTTATCATATACGCTCATAAAGAAGTAAAAATTATTGGCTTGTGAGGAAAATTAACATATTCCTACCGAATTCCATTTGATCTCGTTACTGCCTAACTTTACCTTTTAGTGATCGCTCCTTTCTAATTTTTCCTCTATGAGTTGCGGATACTATGATGGATGTCATCTGATGCCCTTATGAATATTCCCTGTCACAAACTCTCGGGAAAATGCAAGGTCAATCGTGCATTTAACTTTTAGATGAGGTGACTCCAATTTTTAAACCGTCCTTTGAAAAAAAAAATTAGCTAAAAAAAACTAATGCTCACGCGAAATGGAAACGGAGAGGAGTGAGAGGCGAGGAGATGGAAGGCTTTCAGGCTGTCGGGGCCGGAAGGGCGGGCGGCGAGTGGAAGAAAGCCTGCCGGCGTGAATGCTCGGGAAGCGATTTCCTAATGAGCGGTGGCTGAAAGAGGTGGTGCGGAGAGTCAAGGCCGCTTTCGATGACGCCATTCCTACGGCAGCGCAATCCTTTTCGATGTCCTCGAGATGAATGAGACTCCCTTTGCTGCGTGGTGCGGGTCCTAAATACATAACGGTGCGTTGAGACTTCCCTAAAGTGAGGGAAGGAGGTTGGTGCATCGGTTGGATAGGGGACATTGGAGTTTTCAATTACGAACGCCAAATGGTTCACTTCCAGTTCCCTTGGATCGTCCAATCAACCGAGTGCGTTTGCTAATTACAGAAATACAGCTTGCATGCGTTCCAAAACTATATTAAATTTTATGAAGATGTTAATTTGTGATCGGAGCGGATCATATATAATTTTACTGGTGAGTGACAAGATGAAATGGTAAATTATAAATGAGATCGTCACTTCTGGTCAATTTCTACGACACGGATGATACGACATTGCATGCTGAACCCTAACTTCTTCACATGTTCGTGTCAAAAGGGTTAGCGTGGTGGGCATGAACTCCTCTGCTATCCCAAGGGTTCCGGGTTTGAGTCCCGCCGCGAGCATGGGTGTTTGTAAAGCTTAAAGTTGAGAGAGGGGCTTATGGTCCTAATTTCGCCTAATAAATTAGCAATGATTAATATACTCGTCACCGAACTTTATGTTGGGTGAGTATTTTGAATTACTGCTCATGCACTTGGCCTTTACTTTCTAGTTAGAAAGGAAATTAATGCAAATTAAATTGCAACTTACGGCGAGCATACAAAGTGCGACAAGCTGATCAAGCACCATCCTGAAGCTCATCATCAGAATCAAAGTCCCCAATTATTCACATCAAAATCTCTAAGACCATTCATTACCTTACAATTAACTTTTTTCGTGAGCGGTAACCTAATTTAAACTCTTTGGCTGAGTCGCGTGACACCTTGGCCAGTAATTTAAAAAAAACGAGTAATACAGTAAGATTACATTTATATACCTAAAATCTTTTTGAAAAAGGTTTGGAAGTAAGAGCTCGAAAAGAGTTAAAATGTCGGAAGGAATCATGCTGCGCATGGATAATGTGTACTATACGTTTTAGGCAACATAAGGGAAAGAAAAACTTACAGCGTTGTGCTTCAGTTCCCAGGTCACATAAAAATAAATATGCCCAAAAAGCAAAAGAGCAGTGGCAGTTCTGTGAAAATAGATATTTGATATTTTCCCTTGTTAAAAAGGTTGAATACAATGAGTTTTTTCCTAAACCACTTATTTTTCTACAACTAACGACGTACTTGGAAGGCTGAACAAAGGTCAAGGGTACAAAAGGTCAAACCATTATAGAGCTTCACACATAGCGTTTTTATATTGGATTTTACAAGTGGCCCCATGCGGTAGGGCCCATCTAGAACCTCCCAGTGGAAAAAACGACTTCTTTGAGTTTGAGAGTACCTCGGTGGTGCTCTTGAGGTCCGTTTCTCTTCATTTTGAGTTTTTTTTCTGTTACATTACTTCCCATTCGAAGGTGGATAAAATATTTGAAAAAAATGCTGAAGTCGCGAGATGAACACGTCATTTCCGATTCTATTTTTTAAATTTAAAAGTCGCTCAAATATTAAAACTTGATAATGAAGTGGGATTGGTTTTTAATTGAAAAAGTAAACCATAAAATGTTCATACTCATCCAAATCTGCGACAGAATTTTCCTCAGGGAGGGTCACCGAGATGGAATATATTAATGGCGGCACCCTGGGTGTGGAGAGACAACGCCAGAGGTACTCCATCTTCTTGCGCTGCCGCTCAAATATTATATGCTCTCAATTATCCGTGGGCAGGTTCAAAGCTCCATCACAATTTTTAACGAAAAATTATTTCCAATTTTAGTATCAAAATATAAAATATTTATACACTTCCACGCTTTTGAAACTTTTGGAAGTAGAGCTTTTAATTAATTTCACTTAAGCTCCAAAGAAACCCGTGCCTTAACTTTTCACTGCCAGCATTTCCGAAGAACTGAAAGAGTTAACCGGGACTGTCCAGGACCGCGGTCGAAGTTTGAGCATGACGTCACTAAGCGAGGGCATCATCAAAATAATTTCACGGAGCATACAGTTTTAACTGCCTTGAATTCTACGTTTTCCATTTGTCACGAAATCCCTTCCCACGAACGGACCAGTGGTGCAGCTCGGTTCTTCGTAGAGGAAGGACGGCACCACGTCACTAGTAGAGTTTCAACCAGTAGTAAGTGCCCGTCATGCCATGGAACGACGGAAAAACGACCACTATTACTAAGACGGGGTACTAAGTTCGCGATGATAATTACGTGCGCACGAGAGGCACATTGTGGTTGAATTGAGAATGGGATCGCAGGGGACTCGCGAAACTGAACGAGCAGATTCCCTCCACAGCATGGCGTCCACATTGTGCGATCGTCTCGACAGCCGTGCGAATGGCCACCGTCGTGCGAAAATGCCAAGGAGACGGCCGCCACGGGGCTATTATGATGAGGGGAGAGGGCCCTAGGACGGGCCCCTTGGGACGGAAATTTAAGGGTCCTAAAATGGAGGGAGGAGGTTAGGCGATGCGTTGGAAATAAATTGGCAGTTTGTTGCTGCATGAAGTTTGACGGCGAGGATTTAAGTGATGGCCATCAAGCGAAGTTTGCAAACGATATAGGTCAGCCGTCCCAGAACATTTTACCTCGGAAACCTCCATTAAGAAGACAGCCTATAACAAACCGTGGAAACATCGAGCTTTGGCAGTCCTCCGGTGTGTCGTAAACGCGCTCGCGACCCTGATGACTGTTGGGAAAACAGTTTAAGAGTGAGCACGAGCAAATTTGTGCACTCGGCTAACTACTATTGGCACCGGAAGTTTAAGCACAACGGTATAAAATATAATTACATAAGATGGGAGTACATACTTCAGCAATAAAGAACACAGTAAGCGTACACACTTCTTTCGTGATGTGTACGAGAAAGTAGATGAAGTAACTGATTATAATAATCTATAAAATCTGCAAAATATATTAATAAATTAACATAAGTTGAAGTACGAGACCCTGGATTAAATGGATGTAAAAGTAAAGCAAGATGTTAAGATGCTTAGATGATAATTAATTCGATAATAATAAGATAGGAAAATGGAATGAGGGTATCACGGATCAAATCATCACGAGATTTACTTATGACTGATGGTTCTTATCTGGGTATTCATTATGTATTTATTGCATTATTTATGCATAGAATCGTAAAGGTTGAGCTTTGTTAGACTATTTTGAAAAAACGTGTTTGAAAAATACCAGCCCAAAAGTTTAGATTTTAGATTAGGATAAAACGTTTACATAATTATTTCTAATTTTCCTGAGTGAATTAAGATTTTTTAAATACTTACAGAAAGGTTGTTCACTGCTTTAAATTAAATAGCAGAGGACGATAGTGAGATAAGGTAGACTAAGAACAATAAAATGTAAAACGCGATATTATGTTGTAATAATGTCTGTATTGCTATAAAATAATGTCTTGAATTAATATTTTTAGAAAAAGATGTTCCCCCATATATTTTTAAAAACTAACCTCTTCTCATGATAGCTTATAAAATTTGAAAAAAAGAAAATTTGGAACCTTTTTACCTTTTTTAAATCATTTATGCACGAGGAATCGCTACGTCTGAATTCGTTACTTCAAGAAATTATTTTAAAAGAATAAGGTAAGGAAAACCAATAATACTCGTATAAAAATGATAGAGCATTTCAAGTACTATACTCATATCTATTGGTAAGACTTAGGTATAAGACCCGGCTGCATGACCCGGCAAGGTCTGAGTCATGCAAAATTTAATCTCACGTTACCTATTATGCCTAGAGCAGGATAAGAATTATATTATTACCATGAATAAAAAGTAAACTATAATAGTAATATAACGACAAAAAGTAATGAATAATATCAATTCCGTAAGCGTTAATATACCAACAAGGCGTAATTAACAAATATCTACCTACGGGTTTACGCCTGTATATCAGGAACGGCTTTAGTAAGAACAGATGACTTCCAGTGACGTATGCATGAATGCAGATTTCTCCACCAGTAAAGATTCGAAGACGCAGTGACGTAATGAGGTATGTCTCTAGTGAGAATTCCAATTGACAGATTTCCCCAAAGGATATAATTTACATTCTTAATTGTGTGAGTAAATAGAATGAAGCGTATCGTATTTTCCACTCCACTCGCCCCCACGGAGCACTTTTCCGCGCAACTTGTAATTGCTAATCAATTTCTTGGAACTGTTCATCCGTGGCGCGCGTCGTAATAAGGGAGTGAGCGGTGCTTATCGGTGGAATAAGCGGTGATTATCTCGGAGAAGCAGACTCTCTCTTTAGCAGAAATCACGACGTCGCTACAGCAATGTGACGGGGCGCAATGCCCGTCGAACGTAACGAGACTGCACGTAAACTTGTTTAGGGATCCGCGAATTTGATTCAAATTTCGCGACTGTTGGACGGAAGAATACAATCCGGAGAGGCTGGACGCGTTCGGAAAAATCGGTGGTGAAGAAAGATATGCATTAATCTTCCTATACTATCCTTCCAGTCCTCAGCATCATATCTTTTCCCTGGCAATTTTCATCGCTTTTGATTACCATTACCTTAACTTATCAACGGTTTTAAAATATTTCATCCCCCTCCCAGTATACAGATATTCAATTGCCAAACAATTTATTCTAATATATGAGAAAGAATTTAATGGTTGTAATAGTTGAACTACACAAAAATATAGGCCAATAAAAAACAAATCTTCGTCAAATAATGTCTTGTAATTTATTGATAATTTTGAACAAAATATTTATAATAATAAAAACTTTGGTGCCTTACTTCCTAAATATCTGTTATCTGTCCAACCACTAAGGATCTCGTTTTACTGCCAAGGAACATAAAATATTAACATATTTTTTAATTTGTCACTCGATTTTATGGATGGAATTAACTTTATCAGATAAAATATAACAATCATATCATTAAAAACTGGGAATTTTAAGGAAGCATCAATTTATTGTCTACTTATGTTTTCGTCCTAACTAGAATAAGGTACTAGCTAAGGAGAATAAAAATTTATTTGAAACCGAAATGATACTAATGCCCTCCCGTTGAAAATAACATAAACTTATACTAACAATAAGTAGAAAATACAATACATTTATATAGACCACAACTGAAGGATTTCCCTAAACATAGTCAAGGCAATAGATTGGTCAAGAAACTTTTATTCTTCACAGCTAAGAGAAAGTTTTAAATTTGGAATACCACTTAAATTATACAAATATTAACAAAATATCAATTCATTGTAAACAAGGATTCCATCAAGTATGCGCGTAGGTAAACATATGAATTTCAGTGTTCGCCTCGAATAGCCGATTCCCAGAAGCATTTAGCGAAACTGGGCCAAAACGACACGACATAGTTTTCACCTCTCGGCCTTTGACGCTAGAGCATGTTGTACATGGCTTGGCGTCGCGTGAATTGCAAAGCAGGACGAAGCGCCGGGTGCATTTGCGCACTTGTCAAAACAGGTACATGCACTGCATTCTCTCAAAAGCACACAACGCTCTTGTGCTACTGCCCTTTTCCACCACACGTGACCCCTATTCCCTTTACCCTATTCCCACTCTCTCCTTCCCTCACCGTTTGCCCCGAAGGCCTTTTTTGAGCGAACAAACAAGTGAAAAACAAGGCATCGGCGATTTCGCCGACAGAATTTTTTAACCAACTCGAATTTTCCCCCGCCTCGCCAGCGTTCCCAACAGCTCCTACCGAGCGTAAACAATGTGCCATGTGAAACAGTTTGGCCCGGCATTTACGTGTGCTCTCACCATTAGCTGGTGTGGAAACTGCGTGCGTCGCGCCATAATACGGCCCTTCTGCTGCTTCGGACGCTCCGTCTGCAGGCCGTTCCAGGCCTCCTCCCGCCGTTTAGGCCTTAGAAATACAGAGAAGCAATCCCGGCCCTTAAGCAATTCTTGCCTCTCGATTCTTGCGTTCCGTTGCGTGCCTTTGAATTCCTTTCCGTTATTAATGGTGGTCGGTCCATTTTGATGTCAAGGGTAAAGTTTTTGATTGCCTGATATAATTTGAAAATTTTCCGTGGTCAATCGAAAATACATCTTTATTAACGGTATGAGAAAATTTTTTCCTGAGGATGGGAAAGAAACAGGTGTTAGGGAAACGCTTTTGAATTATAAAATACTTGGGTGCTCGATTTCCGAACATATTCCAGAAAAATCTATAAAACAGAATTAGCCTATAAAGATGACTTCGCCTTAACCAATCAATCTCGAAAATTACATAAAGAAAACTTCAATGGCTATCCTTGGGAATTGAATCCCTTTCTCACAATATTAAAAACCCTACGACATAGAATATTTTATCAATAGTTAATTTATAGAAGGAAAACTTCCTTATGCTGCTCGCATGACTAACATTCTCTATAAACGTTTATCGTAAATTGAATCACCAAAATTATGGGGATTAAAGCACTGATTATAATGTTACTTACAATGCTACTACTATTTTCATGTAAATATTATTTTGTGCATATTGTGTTACATAATATTTTTATAAAATTAGATTTTTATCAAGTAAAAATTAGTTATTTAAGATTCCTAATCACCTTTTACTTCACTATATATCCCATCCCACGCCTTCCACTTTTGTTAATACATGAAATATTCCTACTATCTTTACATTGTCATTTGATTAAAAAAACTACAACTATCACACTCAAATGAAATCATGAATATCACAGTGAAAGCAGTAGACACCCCACAGGGGAGAGAAAAATAAAATATTCTCAGATTTCCATGACAACGGTAATAAAGGGCTAGCAGCCACGGGAGAAAATATTTCATACGCTCATCACACGAGGATTGCGATATTTTCATTAAATTCGATTTGAGGTCATTATGCGATGGCAAAGGTGTTACCAACATCGTACCGAGTATTGAGGACACTTTCATCTCTGCCCTTTTCAGTTTTCAAGGCCGTTAAAAATGAGGTGGTCAACGCTGCTCAAACATTCTTGTATGAGATTGTCCCAGTAACGAGATCCCTCGCAGTGAGAGAAGCACAGAATTTCCCAGGTAGGCCTTCACGACCACATCGCTAGTAGCCAGGGCAAATAAGCTCGTCGCTTAGGGCTTTCCCCCGTACCGCGCTGCTCCGTAATTAAGTCTGGCCATTGGCACCCCACATCGCTTGACGACTCCTGAACGCTCCCGGCGGTTGAAATTAAACTCTATCTGGTGTAACTCATTGGACCAGCGAAGATGAGTTACATAATATTAGAACGGATCAATATGGGTAATAAAGTACATCACAGTTTCAATTCAACAAAGAAAATATCTGTGGAAAAATTGAGTTGAAATTATTCCCTCTTACACATACATGCAAACGAGTATTCGAAAAACAGGAAGGTAAAAAAAATTGACATTTTCAATCAAAAACCCTATCTTAAATATTTACCTTATGAATGTAGAACTATAAGAAAAATTTGAGCTACTGTTTCCAAGAAATATTTCATTTGATATTGCGTACTTTCATCGAAAATTTGAACTATCGCTCAAGTAAGGTGCGAAGTTTTACCTTTTTATTTTCTTTTCGGTGGGTTTAGATAGATTTTATTTTTTCGCTTACTTTTTTCAATGTATAGAGAGTATAAAAAAATCAAACGATGGGATTTAGAGAATAGTTAGTGAGAAATCTCGGCTGACACAGGTAAAAACATTACCCAGGTATCCTGAAGCGTGAATTTTCCTGGCCGTACGGCTATTCTCAATGTGTTCTCTATTCTCAACGAATCACACTTGGGTTTAGGCACACAATTGGTTCTTAAGCTAAATTAAAGAATATAGTTTCAAGATAAGGATAAAAAAAACTGATTTTAAATAAAATTTAATTATTTAATTTACTAAAAAGAATAGAACAATGGAATCATATAAGTATTATGAAAACCATTACAGGATAAAGAATGGATGAAAACAACTTCGGGGGAAGACCAAAAATGGAATATGAGGAGCACGTATTCAAAGATCTTAATCTAAGAGGGCTGTTCAATAAGGACTATCCTTTAAATTTTTACTAGCGTAATTTATTGTGCAAATATTTAATTTTATATTGTTAGCTTAATGCGTAATGCATATGTGGAACAAGCTTAATTGATTTGCCTAGAGTATTGCGCTAGCTCCAGCCGTTGCAAGTTGAAGTATGTTGAGTTCACCCACGGCAACGGTTAGCTTTTTACGAAGGTATTTATTAACATTGGAAAACAGGACAACGTCACATGGGATTAGGTCTAGACTATAGAGAGGATGAGTAACACTTTTCACATTGATTTTCGCGAGATATTCAGCCTGCACGCGAATGTCCTGTTATTTGTTTATGAGCAGTCTCGGAACCCATCACACACAAACATGTTCAGTTGCTCTGTTACCAACATGTGGGTGACACCCAATGAATTTTTAAATATTTGCTTTTAACGTTAATTCGACGACCTTCTCTCAAAATGGCGAGGGCGATATGGATGTTTCCTTCCGTAAGAGCAGTGACTGGAGCTCCGTTTCCACCGTCCTTCGATATTGATTGCATCCCCTATTTAAACATTGTGAACCATCTTCTAGCTATGATATAGTGAAGAACAGACTCTCCAAAAGCCTCCTGCGTCATTAAACAGGCCTCGACTGACGATTTGGTCAAGCGAAAGCAAAACTGCAATGAAATGTATTTCCTACATCTCCCATCGTTGCCATAGGCGAACTGAACATGTGCAACGGCTGCCGCTGACGCAATACTGGAGTCAAATCAATGAAAGTTGTACCTAACACATATATAAATCAAATTCAGCTAACATTATAAAATAAATTAAATTCTCTTCTTTCTAGTAACGTAAACTTTTTCCTTTCTTAATATAAATAAGGATTGCAACATTATTTTCAGTTATTGGAGAGTAGTAACGCAGAGAAGAAGGGAATGGAATAGGCACATCGACAGAATGGACGATGATAGAGTAGTTAAGATATTCAGAGACAACAAATCAAGTCGAAAAAGAAGAGTAGGAAAGAAGAGAAAAATATAGCCGGATTGGCAAAGAAACAGGGTGGAAGCCTAAAGAGAAGAGAGGAGAAGTAGTTAAATTTTCCACAGTAAATTATGCGAATAAAATCGAGTTCATTTAAACGTAGCAGGCCTCGTATATTTCGCTTCGAAGGAGTTACGATACAGTGTAATGGATTGCCCAGAAAATAATGGACTCAGCTGACGGGATTAGAGGGATGTAAAAAACCAATCTTAGGATTAAATACTGCCATTTATGACCACTAGAACAATTAAAACTAATTAAAAATAAATATTTACCAAATTCGCTATGGTTTATTGTGGAAAAAATTGGAATTAAACGAGAACAAATGTTCCCTTGACTGAGGTACATAATACATGTCCTATGGACAGCAATTCTTTATACTAAATTGAATCTGTGTGCGAGATTACTAATTGTATTGATGAGGCACATTTCCTCAAAAGATAAGTATGACATTTTTCGTTGGCAAGCCTTCACGAAAATGAGGAAGGATAAACTCGAAGAATTTGAAGCTGAGTTGAAATAAAACTCTTATAAATAATTTTTTACTAAGACGGTTGTTGAAATTTCCAATAAAGATAAAAAATTCTTAAGAATTTCTACTTTAGAATATTCACTTCAATAATAATCACGATTGAGTAAGAAAAAACTGATTATGAGAACAAAAAATAAAATATATCGGATTGCAAGCAAGCGCATTTTTGTGATTTTCATGAGGAGAGACAAGGATACAGTTTTTTTATCATTACGTTCATATAATGATGGTGGACTCATCTAGTTAGCCATTAGCATTATTCTAAGGCACTGGAAAAAGATGAATTAAACTCAGAAGGTCTTAAAAAAGAACTATTAATTTAAGGTAAAAAGTAAATTTACGCGGAATATAACTTAGAAGTCATTCTAAGGTAATAGCAGTACCTACCCTTTTATTTTTTAGTTGGAACAAACTGGAGGCTGATGAAAGAGAACAGTGCAACACTTAGAAGGAATATTTTAAATAATAAGCTTTACATACATTTAAGACCCTGATAACAACAAACAGTTACCCTACCATAAACTCTTTCGACTTTTGTCTTTAACTTACCCGAGAAACGTAGATATAAAAGCCAACATGCTCGTTGCTTAAATAATATTCTAAAAATCGTTATGGAGCCATGAAATCCATATTTTTATCTGGGTGAAAAGTAATTCATGGGAAACCTACCGTCCTGCTGTTCTATCATGTCATAAAGATAATTTATCATTAAGAATTCATATCACTACACTCCCCCCTTAAATTGGGAAGCGGAATAAGACTTGGGAGAAACTCAAGACCCCTGAGGCCCATCCAACCTTTTCTTCTTGTTATTATACGAGTTGCGTGTCACGCAATGAAAATGAAAAAAAACATTCAGGTCCGATCCCTAGCTTCCTCCTTCCCTCCTTTGCAAGCCTCCCAAAAACTTGATTACCATGCCTCTCGAAACGTATTCAGTGTGAAACCGCCTCTGATGAGCTCGGCCGAGAAAGTTTTCTCCTGGTTATTTTTTCCGGGCAGATTTATGAGGCCGTAAAGTGATTTGCTGCATTGTTTCCCTGTGTCCCATTCACCGTCTTTGTAATTGGAAGGAGGCCCTCTATACATTCATCTCACATTAGCCATCTCCGCAGCATCAAACAAGTTATCCCTAACATTTCTTTTCCCTGTCCTTTACTAATTTTCTTCATGGAATATTTCTACCCTCCACAGCAACACACACGTTAATTCCTAGCACTCCTATTTTCTCCCTTTCGGTCCCGTGTCATACTTTTAATGATGCAACCTTATATTTCAATCTAGTTTCGCTGGAAATACATGTGCTTCGTTTTTCTGCCACGATGTGCTCTTGCCAGAGTTTTATAGCATTTCCTTCCTCTTCACAGCCATCTACACAACGAAGTTTTTTTATGGCTATCATAATACTTAATATCAAGTTAATCCAGTATACGCTTCATTTAACATTCAATGTAATTGTAATATTACATTTTATGTATAATAAACTTTCCATGTAGATCATTACACCAGCACTCTTTTCATTTCGGGACGAATGAAGTAAGTAATTTTTTCACTCTTATACAAATAACCTAGTAAGCACTACGTACTCTAGAACACGTCCTACTGTATTCAAGTACCGATACAAAGCACTAAGTGACAGTATCTTTCTTTCTCTTTACCTTCAGTAATTGAAAAATCTCCTTTTTCCACACTGTGTTCAATTACCATTAAAAACTAATTCCAGTACATATTAGTGCCTACGTCAAATATAATTTAACAAATTCACTCAAGTTTCACTATTGCAGATCGTTAAATTTAACTACGGACTTTATGGGAATTGCAAAGAACAACAATTAAAATAAATACTGAACATTTTTTGTTCGTATGTTCCACAGGATTTAAATTTAGTTCAACTGCAGACAACAGAAAGGTGTTTTTGCTTATGCGATTCTCTTCGTTATCTAGATACTATTAGGAATTGGTTTCACTTCTATTCAAGTGGTCCTGGGCTGGGATAAACATACAGTGCTCGATAAATTAGTTGAGCTATTTCCTATATAAGGTAGCATGGAATTAGTAGAATTCTTGCAGCGCACCAAATAAAATTTGAGATTAATTTATTTTCAGTTAATTCACTCGAATTTCTCTAGAGAAGATAATGTTGATAAAATTAGCAATATTTGATGCTTGATTGTTCAATTTCACTTCCGAAACAATCGTATCACCTCATATAAACAACTACTCGACTCCAAATTCAGTCCTACTCCGAATTGGTTTTTTCCCATGGGAAAGACAGTTCATTTAGGAGCGTTAGATTTTTCTAAAAGGGGGATTTCAGCT
>LYUA01000647.1:260637-270889 GCA_002093875.1 Calopteryx splendens
ATGAAGATATGGCTTACGAGATGCTAGGTGCGGGGGGATGGTTGGGGGGGAGTGTGGGCGGATGAAAAGACGGGGAATCCGCTCCTCTCCCGACGCTCAATAATTTCGGGTTTAAGCAATTGCGTCATCCTTTATCTCGGGGAAAAATATATGGTGATAGAGGATATTTCCCCCACTGACAGAGAAGAAACGTGCACCATGCGAGGCTCACGTCGCTGAAGCCGAAAGACCAAAGATAAATTATGGATCTCAATCTTTTTACGGGCTGATTGATGCTCGAATCTTCAAATGGCCAATTCAATGTCCATTTCTATAAAAAAAAAGAATGAGGCCCAAGGGCTGTGATAGTTTTAAGGGCATTATTAGAAACAGATACTTAAAAATGTATTTCTTTCAGGTTTGACAATACCTCAAGCTACGGACATTCACTGTTCATATTCGCTTTACTATTGGCAATCATTTAGGAAAATACCCGAGTTGTGGTTTCTGAGCTGCTCCTATGTAAATTTGCAAACTCACGAACCACAGCATTGTCATTTCTTTTCAAATACATCACTGGACGTTACCTAAGGAGGATGCTATGTTCACAATAGTGCTAAATTTATTCATTTAATGCATTGATTACAAATATTACACACACTGGTATTAGTACACAACATTTATTTATGGAGAGTGAATAAAGAGACTGCAGATAAGTTAGAACAATGGAGCACGATGAAAAGAAACTGGAAAGGATAGAAGTCTAAAATGGAGGAATCAAGGAATGATTTGCAAATTGAGGCATAGGGAGATCGTTATTGTCTTTTAAAATTACGATATGATTACATGTCACGATGAAGTTTTAAACTGGTTTGCCCTTAATGATCATGCTCAGTAATTATCATTTCTTTTAAGAGGGTGAAATGATTTCACTCAGTTCACACAAAGTAAAAAATTCTCTGAATAATTACGATAGTGTTTCTAGCTGAAATATATTATCACAGCGATTTTAAAAAAGTAAAAACCTCAGAAAACAAATAATTAATGCTCTGGTTCTCCATTCTTTGAAGTCACAGTACACAGCGTAATGGATAATGATGTCTTATATTTTTAGCAAGGTCAAATAATAAATACGTGACGTGATATTGGTGTAAACAATAACTTTATCACAATAAGTCTATTTGAAACCATATAGTACATGCAGGCATGGGCTAGTAAAGTGAAACATGGATATTCCTCTTCTTGAAGACAAAACGCTGATTTTCAGTATAACGGTTACATATTGGCAAAATATAGGTGAAATTATATAATATGAAATAATAACTTACGGTGAATAACGTGGGGTGCAGTAAAAAAACTTGGAAAAATGCCATTATGGTTGGATCTCCCCTAATGTTCAAGAGTTAAATAATAACAGAATCAGACCAGCCAGAAGGAAAGTAACATACTAGAGGGAAATATATATTATCACAAGCTTTAAATGAATTCATGCATACTTTTGTTAGAGTTTGTGGAATTGTTCATCGGAGTGTGCAGTGATAGAAAAACAAGGGGAGGTAGCGGAGGAGACAGAAAGAGAAAGAAGTGGGGAAAACTTATCAGAAGAGATTCGGTAGGAGGTTAGAAATGTGTAGGTGGCAGTATCCACGGGGCATAGGGAAAGATGAGGGCAATATAAGAGGGCGTTGGTGGAGGAGGGGAGAAAGTCTTTTCCATGGGGCCCACCGAGAACATTCAATCCATTTCGACGATTCCATCTTGACTTCACGATGCGGAGAGCAGAAAATAAATGAAGGGCTAAATACGAGGAACGGGGTTAATGGCTGGAGGAAAAGACATTACTTCTTAAGAGAATAACGGCTATTACCAGTCAGTATATAAGGACGAACAGGAAGGATACGTAGATGCGTTGTACCCGACACCATATAGCCACAGCCACATATTGCCTACTTTTTGGAAATTCATACCACAACAAAACCACTGTTTTCAATCTAATAAACCACGCAAATGTAAAATTCACTGGGAAGGTTCTGTTTTTGCTCAATTTAATTTTGTGTAAAGCTTCCCATTCCATGGTTCGTAAGCTTGACACAAAGCCAAATTTTGTTTTCCACAGGGCATGAAATTATCCAAGCACGATCATCATTCCCTTTTTTATAATGAATGTGATTTCATAAACAAGCCGTTTAAAAAAACGCGTAATAGCAATAAGTAAATTTAATGCTGGATTGTAATCGGGTCGTAAAAAAGAGTTTATGACAGATTTTCAAGATATTCAGTGCAAAAGTGAAAAAATTATTTGCCTAGTGAAACAATTTAGGATAAAGAGTCTTTGGAAAGTAAGGAAGGGGTAGAATCAATATTCAAGGTATATATAAATGTAAAGAAATACTATTGTCTTAATCATGTCTCATTAAGGAACATTCTGATGATATGGAAGTTACAGTATTGATTTTTATCAGAGGGCTTACTAATTGACTTATAAATTTGATAAACGGGTCCCAGCCCAGGCTGAGAGCTATAGGGAAGGAATTATCTAGTGCAGCTATTCTGTGGTACGTGCATTGGGGGGAATGGGGTAGGCTGATTTAAAATGTCGATTAACTCTGATCACATTTTCTTATCAGTTGCGAAATATACAGCGCTACCTTTCATGCTATAAGTACAGTTTTCTCGTTTCAGGACAGAAGTCGGATGCTTGGAAACTTTGTTGTCACAAGTCTTAGCGGTGGATAAGAACAACCTTGAGAGTGAGTTCACAGCGGTCCGAAGGGACGATGTCTGCGGTGAAGTTGTAGATAACGGCTGAGCGGTGGATAAACTGGTCGACTCTCAGTAGCTTACTGCCCAAGTGGGTATAATCCCTTTCGCAAAAAAAATGGGGAGGACGTACCTACGCGTAGGAGAAACTTGCGCGGACGGCAATTCGGAGGAGTAAGAGGACAGGGGACGGGGAGTGTGATTGGGGGGGGGAGGGGAGGTGGTCGGTTTACTTTCCTTCGCACGAGTAGGCGAGCTTTTCTATATATCTGCTCATTGTACATCCACGAAATGCACTCCCCTCCATGGTCAGCATTCAAAAATTTGGCTCACCCCAGGGTCACTGCGCAGTTCGTCCAATCCAAGGCGCGCGCCCCTAAAACTTCCCCCTTCTCCTGCGCTTAGGTATTTCACCTCTAGCTTGGCGTAATCGACAAGGTTAACGCGAACAGAATATACATAGGCTGAAGTAAAATGGGCGGCGAAGTTGGGTCGTCCTGGGGGATTGTGAGATTTTAGAATGAAAAGAGATGAGCGTGGCCGTGGGCGAGGGAGCAACTGTGGAATTTGGAAACAAATACGGATGCAGAGAGAGAGAGCGTCGAAAACAGGGCTCATACACGAGAGATAGAAGAAGTGTGCAGTTGGAGGTTTAGCGGCGGGGAGGATGATTTGGGGACGTCTCGATGTACTTTTTGAGGAAAATTTACGCAAAATTTAGAGAATAAAAGGAAGAAAATAACTTTGGTATCGTCAACAAATAAATCGGTGTGGATATTCATTCGGGTAACAGTGGGAGATATTTCATGTTTTACCGTTCGCGTTCATCTCCTTACATCACTCTTCTCTCACCTGACATCCAAAAATTGATTTCCCCTCCGAAGTTAGCGAGGACGTAACTAGCTTGGCTCATCCCTTTGGTTCGCGAAATGTTAAGAGAACAGAGTTGAGAGATGAGGGCCTTCGGTCACGCATTTGAGGGATGGCTTTTCACGGAGTGCTGAATCGGGAAGGGGTAATTAATCGATCTGCCAAGCTAAATTTATGGAGTTAATTAAGCACTACCTATGATGGACTATACATACGTCTGTTCTGGGCTATTGGACCACACTCGCAAGAAGAATGATTTTAACTCGACCAATCATCTCTATCATAAATTATTAATCATTCTTCCCGACGTTCTCATATTTTTTTATTTAAACTAAGAGACGCTATAGAAACCCAGGGAACTTGAAGCTTCCGATAGCCCATTTAAGGACATATAAGGAAAAGAAAATTTTCACATTACCGTAGCACCAGAGAAAAATTCCAAGTTATTATCCTACGAGGAGTGCTCCGCGTACTTTGCCCAGATCTTTCCCCGGTTTCCTGGATACGATTCAGTTATAAAAATAAAGCTAAGAAATGGAAATTTTCTTTGAAAATATTGCATAAACGTATAATATAGCTTTAAGACTTTTTGCAGCCTAAAAATCTGGAATAAGTCTGTCGTGTAGCCTAATGGAGTGCTTTCAACGTAATAGGTACACCCTTTTACAAATTAAAAATCTTGTCTTCCTTGCACACACAAGAATTTTTCTAGACAAGTATGGATGAGTGTCCGGGTGTTACCTTCGATGGATCCAGTATGATACTATTTCGATATTAAAAAATGATTTTACTCATTATGGCACAAAATAAATTATGGGTTATAGGATTGGACGAATTGTATCTAGATCAAAACAGAACTTAAAATGAATTAATAAAAAAAATATTTTTTGCATCGCGAAATTACATGCATACATAAAAATATTTATACTGATCATATGACGTAACCCGGTACATAAGATGAAAATATTCGATATACTCATTGGAATATGGCTCCGAAATTTGGTCGTTGAGGAGAAAAGACAAGCCTTGTTTGAAGGCTTTTGAGAAGTGGGTGAGAAGGAAGGAAAAGCTGAAATGGACGGAAAGGAAAACGATCTAAGAAGTTCTGGGCATGGTAAAGGAGGTAAGGCTCTTCAGAGAAATTCAAAAAGAGGATAAGTGGATGCTGGGCATATTGAGCGGCAATGAATTGTTGAAAACTCATACCTATGGGGATAGGAGCGTTGTTGCGAAGTTATTGTCGTTTCAGCCGCGTAGCAGTGATTTCCATGAAAAACCTACCCCAACCGGTAGTTTGGCATTAATAATAATTTTGGAAGTATATGGAGAGATAATATATCTTCCCACTCTTAGGGGAAAATTTACCACCATCAGTTCGCCTCGGAAACGATTCGTCAAAAGTAATCACATAAATTGGATACCTACACAATTTTAAATTGGAAAGAAAGCTGCCAAGTACTTTTCAACTTGGGTAAATTTGTATTTTCCTCAGATCCAGTTTTCTTCAGGGGAGGTGATCTGAAATGATAGATCCAATCTAAGAGAGCCTGAATCTGAAATGCGGAAAATGTTCCTTTTTTCAATGCCTCCCCATAGAAAAGCGTCGGCTCTACCGATGGCAATTAAAACTCATTGGAAGATGAAGCCCTGCGGAATTCCACCGAATGGTTGAATTAACAATCCCGGAGTCGTTCGACACGTGAAAAAACGTTTCTGTGTAATCGATGCGGGGGCAGAAGAATGATGCGTTTCAATTAAAGCTGCTAGGACTCAAGCCAGTCGAAGAATGCGTCGGAGCGAATGAATTGCTATGAAAGGCACCCAACTCGTAAAAGTGACCCAAAAAAAAGAAGTGTAACGTGAAAGAAAATAATTGCATAAATTAGACGAAGGTAAGTCGGATCCGTAGGCGGCTAGAAATAGATGGAGATAGAGAACTAAATGGAATTCGTGTAGAAAAGTGTTAAAATGAAAAAAAAATAAAAGTGGATGGATGACGGAAGCCCACTAAGGAATCTTAAATGGTTTGGGGAGTAGACCCCCAAAGTAGGTAGTGGTTTAGGGGGTAAAGATGTGACTGTTAACAGCAAAGATGGGAATACAAACTAACGTGTTGTGTGTTTTATTCCAATATAACGTTTACACACACAACGCATACTGAAACATAGACTGAAACGATTCGGCCGATAAAATTCTTATTCATTATTTCATTCAAAGGGATTGTAATTTATTGTATCAAAGGGACGAAAATTCAAAATTTAAGAGATGGGTGTAAAAATTCAAGTATTTATGAACTGAGTACTTTTTTCCAGAAGAAAATGTAATATAAAAAATTAAGTAACAATTAAATTTTTGGAGACAGTATCTAAGTGGTTTGAATTATGAACATTTTATTAAAAAAATATATTATTTAGCAACAGCCGTTTCCCATTCCCCATAGTTTTCATAAGATTTCCCAGTCGGATAACACACGGAGTATGCGTATATGTGTGAAAGATCTAAGTACTGTGCATGGAAAGATCTACGACGTAAAAGAGAGAATCGAGAGAGTTTAAAGGATTGCTACAAGAAATTCTATTATACAAAAATGCGATAGATGACGGAAATGACGTCGAAAACACTCACCTCAGGAGTGTTAAAAAAACATATCCCATGTAAGGAATCTTAGGTGTAACTCGAAATTTATTCACAAAGTAACTAGATCATCACCCGAGATAAAACCTTTTTCTCTAATGTCAGGTTTAGCTGGATAAAGGGGTGGATGTTAACTGCAATGCGTGGTGAAACCTTGGAGTGCCTTCCATCAATCATGGATTGTTTCTTGAGCCATGTATTTGGCGATGAAGTATTTTCAACGATAATAGAATTCGTCCTCACGGTCACCTTCAAATGACAAAAACTGTTTACGATGTAAACTATTATTTGGAAATTGTTACATGAAATACGCGCCTTAGATCATAGTGGCGAAGAATGAAAAAAATTGATTTCGGGTGATCAATACATAAAATAAATGAGAAAGAATCTAGTACGATTGGATAAATTAAAGGGGAGGAATAAATTGTGTTCTGATAAAAATAGTAAAATGTGGTTATAGACTAGGAGGGCCAATTTTTCACGAAAAGGTCTGTTGGGGCATAAAAACCTTTTCTCAATGGTAAGTACAATTTGATATGAATCTACATTTTAGTAAAGCTAGAATGCTCCAGCATGGCATTATCCCGGGTCAGATTGGTACTAGGTATATATGTGGTTATTTATACCTATAGGCAACATTTTATGTACCTCCCAGTTTCCCATTCAAATCGAAAACTTCTTACAGGGAAGTTGCCAAAGTTGAAATTATCCATTGTCCTACACTTCAGATGTCCCATGGCAAAAAACAATTTTTCCTTTTCAAAGCAAGGGACACAAAGCATTTTTCATCCATGTTATTTTGGTGTTTCATTTGCGACAATTTTTTTTACCCAAAGAGATTAGCAAGCATAGGTATTCTCGTTTTTGTACACAAATGTGCACTGTTTCAACACTTACGCCTCCCATATACCAGCAATAATCACCGAAAATGCAATTGAACACCTAATTTTGATCATTCCCGTCAAAACAAATGGTACCCCTGGTGAGGAGAAAAACTAGTAGTCTTAAACTACTAATTAATGCGCAGGCCTCGGATCCCAAATTGAATCGGCGCTGATGAAAAAACAAAAGATCTTTTGTGCAACACGAAGGCAGGAGATTAAGGGAGGAACAGAAGACGTACGACCCGGACAACAAAAACGAAATAAAGGGACGCTCCGACGAGAGAAAGAGGGACATCACGAGATGGGAACGGTGAGTGGACCGAGTTGCAAACACGCCAAGAGAAGAGCTTCCAAAATAAAGTTTGAAATAGAAACACCAGAGGGGTGGGCGAGAGATCGGGCATTCGCAGAGAAGGGAAGGTGGGATACAGCGTGGAGTGGACGAAAAATTTGGTTTGGGTGGGAAATGGGGGGGGGGAGAGAAAGGTTTGTCCCATCGGGCCATCGGGTATTTCCCCTACTGCCTTGCGCTTTAACTCTTGGGTTTCCCTACCAAATAAGCTTCTTATCATCATCCGCTTGAGGGGTATGCTCCGAAAAAAATAATTAGGAATTCCATCGACTATCTGCTTTGCAAATACCCGAGAAGACTGCATTTGCTTATGACTCGACTAAGGTTTTGTATTCCATTCGATTCCGTTAAGTAGGATTTCGACTTTTACAAAAAAAGTTTCTACATTTCATTTTCTTTTCCAGGTCTTACACCTGAACTTCCCAGCAAATGTGTTTATTTTTTTGTAAATATCACGCTTGGGTGGATGCAATTATTAGAGCCATGTCCACCCAAGTCCAGCACTGTGTTAACTTAATGCAACTCTACCGAATTTAGCATTTAAAGTGAAATGGATTGTTACAAACATAGAGTAAATTAAATGGGTAAGAGAGAAATCAATGCACATAATTATGGATTGGCTGCTAAATAACGCATCAATACACACACGTACTACGATAAAAAGCACACAAAATAAATGAATACCCCATGCATTGGATATGGATCTTGATTTTGGCTGTAGCCAACATGCTTCATGAACGCCCATTCTCTGTCTTTTACGTCCACTCCTTCCTTCTTCAGTCCTTGGTCCTCTGACCAAAGTAGTGATGTGGATACGCAACGCATTTTATAACCAGCGATTTTTGTCAGACATTGTATCGTCAGATTAATGTTTATATTATTTAAATATCTAATTTATTCCCATTTCCACAGCAATCAGCCTAAAGGCTGGTTTAGATAGGTTAAAATATATATTATCTCGAACTAAGCCTTGAGGCGTATGAGATTCACACATTCAGGGTATATTGGTCACTTTCTTACCCTGTAGCACCACTTGGTTCCCCGTGACGCTCTAGTGACCAGAAAATCACCCAGCTACGATTTTTAGATGGCATTTTCCATGAAAATTTAAACCCAGGACACTTTTATCAGTGGTCGACTGCTATATCCGCTAGTATACCATCCATATTCTCTTCAGTAACCCATATGTGAAAGCTTATATAGGGCCGATAGATTACGCATTTATGATGAACAGATGTCTCTTTTGAGTGCTCATAGCTAGAGCAATATTTTTTTGGTGGAAAACTTCTCACCGATCGGAGGATTACTAGACGGAGAGTCGAAGAGGATGCAAAATAAACGGAACGGCCAGGCATAACAAACATGAATGGGAAAATGGATAAGATGATGGCAGGGCTAAAAAGAAGAAGCTATGGCCAAGATTCTTATCACCACCAGGGCTCCATGTATTTCTTGCGACGAATCGACACGTATATCGACATCCACACCATGAGCAATGAAAACAGAAACTTTTTCCACAGACTAGGGAACAAGTTTAGTCCATTCCGTGAGAAATATCATTCCTTTAGGCTTCATGCGATTCCTCCAAGTCTCTAACTCCCGATTCTTTTTTTTTCATTTTTTTCTTGGACTGGTTCCAGACCTGCTATCAAAGCGGTGCCTGAAATATATATTCCCTGTATTTTGCTCGTTAGTTACCCTACTTTGAAGCAGAAAATAGCGTCTCACACCAGACAAGTTCATATTAATTCATTTATGTGACCAGATACCCTAAGGCCCTTAACCCCAAAATACAGATAACCTCATCTTAAAGAAACATTATAGCCATGAGTAAATAGCATGACCATAGGAGAGGCTGTACAGTATTTGGATTTTTTTAAGCTTTTAACACACGTTGCTAAGATATCCATCGAGCATAGAAAGACAATGCCTTTGTTTAATCCAAAACGATCTAAAAAATGGTTTGATTAGTATTGAAGCAGTTCAGTGATTGCTATTTCAAAAGCAGAGATTCTTAGTTGTTCAATGCTGGAGCAACGACACTTACACATTTCCTTAAACTACATAATGTATTCTTTATAATGGTACCTACCAGTGTATAAAATATGTATGTATACCAATGTATACATACATATAAGTGCTCCGAAGATAGCATATAATTTTTATTAATAGCATTACATGATTAATAATAAATCATAAAATAATTCGTGCAAAGTCATTAAAAAATTACGCTAAATTCATCAGATTAACTTCTTGCTACAATTTATTATATAAAAATTACGAATAAAAATAGAATGATGCTATTCAATTGAAGTACTTACATTCATGCATTTTAGTCATCGGCCTACGAGTACCAACCATCTAATTAATTTTCGTCTTACGTTTTCATCTACATCATAGCCTGGAAATCGCCGCGAGGGTCTATGGAAGGTGGAGATAGGTCACCAGCCTATAATGTCGTTGTGTATAATTGGTCACCCGCATCATTTCACTTTTCATAAGTTCAAATTTCCGTACCTGTTTCCTACTTTTATGGTCACGAATCGTGGAAGGGATAATGAATTTCTTATAACTATCATTTCGGCAGTCAATCTCCCTCCAAGTTTTTGCATCGGATGCTCGGAAATTTTACTCGGCGGATGAGCAAAGCTTATTGTACTTCCAGGATATATGTAAAATTTGATAACTCATTGTAGTAAATAAATCCCATGTAAAATTTGAAGGCTTGGGGATTTCTAACTACATCCTAAATGCCCTGGAGTTCCTATTGGGT
>LYUA01000647.1:301837-320744 GCA_002093875.1 Calopteryx splendens
GGGGGGGGGGGAATGCCACCAGCTCGCAACCACCACATGATAAAAGTCCAGTTCCTATCCCGTTCGTTCCCTCTTCCCCTTTCCCAGACCGTTATTGCTCCAATTGCTGGGCATGACCTCCATCCTTGCACTGGCTCTTGCCTCCGCGCTTCCCGGCAATCTCCTCATTTTCTGTCACCTCACTCAGTCACCTACCCTCTCCGCTCACGACACAGCCATTCGGACCATACACGCAGGTGCAAGCAAAGGAAAACACACGCACAATCCCCGACCCATTCCCCTGAATGCGAATTCGCTTTGCCGTCGGGCGGAAGTCGGAATAATGAACAAAACTGCGGCACGTGATCGCACTCCATCCAGCTGGACGAGCTGTTCAATGGGCCGCAATAGCATCACCTCCGACGTTCCCTTTGATCCGGGCTCTTTTCTCCCCTTCACTCACTCCTTCCCCCTCATCCCGTTTGCCATTTGCGACCATTTCCCCCATTTATTTTCCTCTTCATCTCCCTTCTTGATTTCCACCCACCCCCTTCCCCCTAGACAAACTCCCTCCCATTTATTTCGTCACTGAACTCGCGTCTCTCGCGCAAGACCTAGGCATCTAATTTTTCTCTATAACACATGCAAAACATGCAAGAGTCAATGATGGCGTCAATATAGACGATCGTGAATGAAACAGGTCGGATTCACAACACAGATTCAGGTGTGTTCATGTGTTGGAAACGTTCCATAATAGAGTTTTCATTTTTTTCTATTGCGTTAGATTCAACTCAAAGAGGGGGATGACCAACCGCGCGAAGCCCGGTTGGCACGACGGACGGTCGCTTTGAAAGTAAGGTGAGTAACATTCACACGTTCAAGTAGTTAGGCAAGTACCTTCCCCCGAGTCGTCCGTTGGCCACGCAGTATCTAGGGTCCATTACGGTAAGCCGTGTCATTTAAATATATTTTTTAGAAATCAATGGATATTTCCATGGATATTTATTTCATACGTACTTTGATAAAGCTATGAAGAAGATAAATAAAAATAAATCTTTACTACAATGAAACCAAAGTTAACCTATTCTTTCCCCAAAACAACCCTAGAAAAGGATATTGCCAACAATGTACGAGTACATACCTACTACTGAATGAATTTTTCCCGAATGGGTAGAAGTAAATTTCAAATTATAATTACCTTGGAGATCAGTAACAAGTTAAACTATTTTATGGTATCCTTTTAGATAAAGCATTCGGTTACTGACCGGAGGGTTACTGCATTAAAAATATCTCCCATACATTAAAATTCACTAACTGTATTATTGAGAAAACCTCGAATAAACTAAACGCCATCACCATAAACTATATACTGGAAAATATTAAAAATGATAAAAGAGTTAATTCTAAACATCATAAGTACCTACGGAACGAACTCGTACCGTTTATTATACCTATCATTGTCATCATTATTTTTGTCATCGCTACCCGTTAAATTTTACAATTATAGTTCTAGCGTTTATTACCTTTGAAACCAATTTAGATACTAACTCTTGCACAATTTATTCAGATTTTTCAAAAGAAGTTCCATTCAATCGAGTCAAAAGCATAAAGAATTAAAATTTGGATGAGCATCTGTTAATGCAACCAAAACATTTCATATTCAATGGCATAAAAGTTTGGATAAAAATGATAAAAATCTTCTAAAGCTTGTTCAGTGCCTTATTCTATTTGAAATCCACATTGAAATAATAATAATACACTGTTATATAAATATTTAATAAATAATTTATAAAAAAAATATTTTTTAAACCTTATCAATAGATGGAAAGAGAAATGGTTATTTGGCTAGGTTAGTCTTGCAGGTACGGTAATATTCTTCGATCGATTAATAACAAAGCTACTTTCAAAAGTATCAAATATGTTACATATTTGAATTTAAATCTCTTTGTAATTTTTATCAATCTAGGAGATTAACATCCTAAATATTCCAGGAAATAGTTTTGAAGTACAGAATCAAAATGCCGTGAACCACTGAAACTGGGGAATTTACGATAATTACCCCTCCCCGCGCCCTTTCTAACACATTCTTATTACCCTCTCACGCCTAAACCTACTGCAATAGTAGGCTACAGCCGTCCTACAGCCAGTTATCTCCAAAGTAAAAAAGGTTTCGCAAGCGTTCGCTGAAGCGGATGTAGAGCAAAGAATATCAAACGGATGAAAAGGAAATTAACTGCCTTCCGATGGAAAGGAAGCTATTAAAAAACCATCTCGTCGATTGCCATTGGAAATGACTAATCGATTTTCAAAATTGGAATTCCAAACAAAAATTTAAATTTTAAATGGACATACAAACTGACACGTATAGGTACACATGAATGAATCAAAAACTGATTAAATTTTAATACGACTAGTAATTTAATAATGAATATGAGGAATTCATGTTCAAGCGTATCATATTAATACTGAATGGAAAAAAATCGGAATCCAGGTATAAGACAAGGGATGAACAAAAGATGTTTATGCAAAAAAAACTATAAGTAATATAATTTTTACGATTCAATGCTTTATTAACTGTCTTTTACTATTATTCACCTCATAACCTAGCGTAAAACGTGATAGTATGCGCGGATGTTAAGTTTTTGGCAGCATCAATAGCAGCGAAAAAGAGGTAACCTTGGAATGGGCTGGGTATGCTGGAAAGCTGGGTACTTTTCGACCATCAGCCAAAGCTTACAAACGGGTGAATAAGAGATAGAGAATGACCTACTGTCAAAATGAAATCTTCATATAATATTTTTAAAGACAGAAAAAGAAGGTCAATAAATTTCCCCACACGAGCACTAATCCTGCTCGAGTTCTAGACATCAAGCGATATCCAGTAAATATTTCAGCACCTACTTCGCGAGGATTCTTTGCGGAAGGGAATGTCATATGTCACCCTCTGTAACCACTGGTATTGAGAACTGTCGGTAATTTACGTTAAAAAAAACAAATATTTTTATTTTTTCAAACATTTTTACAGCATTAACGTAACTATTATGTACTTTAAGGACGTATAATCGATAGCTATCCAATGATTTCAAGTTTGAACTTCAAAAAAAGCCGACGATGTCCAGGATGACGGTGATCAAGTCGAAAATGCATATTCGTTTTAATAAAACCTTTTATTCCAGTAATATTTTTCCATATATATCCGTACATATTTTTTCTCGCGTAATGAAATTTGAATATTTTAACCCCGAACATGCATAATCCATGCTTCGATGCCAATCGACTCCCATGAAACAAGAGCGTTCAAACATAGTAAAAATAATGCTTTCGCAGGTGATAAGTATGATGCGAAAACACACTTTACAGTATTGACCCATGAGGTTTTGCAATTAGGCACGTACTCATTTGATGAGGACAATCCGGATAGTTCTTTTTCGAGAAGTAATTGTTCCAATTGGGATACATTATCTCACTGGGTTCCGGCTGGAATTCGAAAACCAATCCTGCTTCTGATCAAACATTCTGATTTAAATTTATCATGAAATGCTATTTCCTCGGCCCACTCTAAGCCTCTTACCCATACTAAAGTTGGCTGAATTTATTAAAACTCATTTTTAAGGGTACTAACTACCAGCCACGCAACGCTTTTTTATTCCATAACTTTGGATCCATTCTAGTCTAAGTAAAATACCTAAAACTATCAACTCACTATTTTTTATTCTTAATAGGGAGCGCACCTTGAAATTGATCTATTAAAAGACAGGAAAAATCAAAAGCAGGTGAAGGCATAAACATGATGTGATTTCCTAGTGGATAAAGAATTTCGCTAAGATCTTCTATTGCATATCGGGTGGCATCTCTAACCAAATTTAGGCAGAGCAAACTTTGTAGCAATATTTATCCCGGGAGCAATAGGCCGAAGAAGGAAAAGAAATAAAGCCCGCCTGGAGTTGTTTCAAGAGTGGTTGTGGTCCCTCTAATTTGTAAAACTGGCTTATTAGTTGAGAAATATTTTTTTCTACTTAAAATATTTATTTTAAAAATAACAAGGTGATTTTAAACGGAAGGAAAACATTTAAGCTGCAAAAATAACGAAATATTAACTTTGAGTTAAATAATTTAACTTTTGGTCCATAGATTAGGGTGGCTTAACAAATTATTAAACTTATCAATGTGTATATTCTCCTCACAAGAGATATTCAACTTACAAGAGAATTAAAACACTTTTACTTTGTCGTAAAAATGATGTCTGGCGTGTTCGGTCCATTTGAACTCTCTCATAGCTCTATAACAGATTTTCCTTATTTAATTTTTCCCTTTATGATACATTAGGGAAGGGATAAATGGGTGATTATGAATAAAAATTCATAATCACCCACGCTAGAATCACTTTTATATTCACGTGAGCTATTAAAATATTTAGGTCATGTCCATCTGAGTCGTATGTTAAACAATGTTAATTCGGCGGTTATACTTTTCGAAAGAATTGCGCCTCTTTATTAGTTCTTGATCATTAATCAAGTCGAGCAGAATGCGGCGGGTCAACTCCTACAAATTTTCCCTTCTGCAGTGGAAAAGTAAACTTTTAGGGATTGAGAGAGAAAAAGTAACCAAATTAGTACACAGGAACCCATTTCCACCCTAAACTTACACTTACATTTAAGACTTGTGTTTAAGACTAAGACATGTGAGATCCCAAGAGAAGTCAAAGTTTTCCTTAAACTTATTTATTGGGCAGGACCAAAATGCACTTGACGGAGAGTTCTCGCTCTCCACTGATTTTCGCTTCTTTCGACCCACAACAAAGGCAAACGCAGTTCCCTCGAATCATACCTTTCGCAGCCCCAAGCCGATCCCTCACTTCGCAAGTCGAGTTTTTCATTAAACCTCTTCTTTTTTTAGTATTCTCACCCCACACGACCCTCCCTTTTATGCCTCCCCGGGGACCTCGCCGTACTGTCTTTTTCTGCTGACCCTTGTGGGACAACTGTCTCTTCCGGGTGCTACTTCCGATTCTACTTAACCTTCCCCCGAAAACTCGGGAAACGGACTCAAGTCATTCCTACTCTCTGTGCCCACCCAAGGAGAGTTCGCTGTATTTTCCCGATTTCTCTCTATCACCCCAAGTTCCTCAGTCTTGTACTCGTGTTATGCCTCGGTGAACCTTGGGTTGAAGAGTCGAAGTTTTCTTATTTTAATAGTAAGCGTTCTGCTCGAGTGCATATACTGACGAGGTTTTATGGAAGCGACCAATTTATAAAATTTTTATGGATCTCTCCTTACGGAAATGATACATTTTGGAATTATTTTACCTTTTGTCACCTACTGTTATATTAAAAAAACAATGCTATTTGAGGAACATTTGACTTTAATAGAACTACTTCGTCCTAAGTTTAGGAAATTATAGTTTACCTTTTACATAACTTATAAAATATTACTGGTAAACAAGTGCCTGCGTAATAATCTCGTTATCACATTTGAAATATGACAAAGTGATATTTTTCTACCAAAGCTCGTCCTACATAATAAGTTTCATTTTGCGTACTATACGCCAACAGTATAGCTATAATTTTCGAAGGAGAATTCTACCGAGGAGGTAACTTCTTTGACCATCAGGATAATACAGTGGCATAATTTTTTTTGAAACCTTATCATCTCTACGTTTTACCTACGTTTTACAAATGACCTCATTTAATTATTCTTTTAGTCAAACCAGAGTTAGACATTTTATTATAATTTAGGTACGGCTGGTTTATTAAACATACGATCGGAAGTTTAATGTGCAAGCGTTAAGGAGTTATAACAGCCAAAATTTCTCTCAGAAATTAAATACCTTTATCCATCCTTTCCTCGGGCGGACTTCTTTCCTTTTCCGTCTACCAACCCTCTCTACCTCTCTTCGACCGCCCTTCTTTTCCTAACCCTTCTTTTCTTATCCTCTTTCATATCTTCGCTCGTAAAAAGTTTATGCTTCTCAGGACTAGAAATATTTTTTCTTTGCGAAATGTTCCTCAAATGTTTTTTCCCGAATTTTTGGGGTTTTCTCACGCACGGCTTCCCTCCGCGGCTGCTCTTCCGCGTGAGATTTTTACTAGGCACTGCACGCTCGCGGTGTGCATTTATACGACAGTGTGCCAGCTCCTTACTTGGGACTCTCAAATCCCATATCTCTTCCCTGGTGAGTTATCTTACTATCCCCACACCACTGAATCCCACAAAAATATTACGTACGCCTCCGCCACTGAAGGATCAACTCCCCATTTTCATTTCCTCACATCTATACTCATGTATCACTCCGTTAGGTAAATAGAATGAAAACTCGTAGATTGTTTTCATAGCGTTCTAAAGGTGCTAATAGTGCTCTAAGGGTGCAAGACACGATTTCAAACCTCAATCCACGCTAGGAAAAATTAAGCACATTCCGCACGTTTTACGCATTATCAAAATACGATAGCGAACTTATCACTTACAAGGGGTAGTCCAGTGGGTAGAGAGCTGATCTACTAAACCGGAGGGCCCGAGTTCAATTTTGAGTGAAACCTCAGGGCACCCTCAGCTTCACCCAAGCTGTGCACCATTCTTCGGGTACCAGTTCATCCTGGGAAATCACAGGCGGTACAGAGAAAGGAACTGGTCCCCCTACCCTGATTTTTTAATGTCACTCGCCGTTGGGCTTAGTACTAAGTGAGCTCTACCCTCATCTAGAAAACCAGCCTTCGGGTTGATTACTGTGATTTTTATATCACTTACACAAACATAAAAAAACGATGAATTTTTTGGACAACTCATATTTTATGTTTGGGGTTTCAGTAACTCTCTACTAGTTATTTAGTGATTACACGCGTAGCAACTGTTTACTGATAAAACTTATTCCCCCCGAATGCTCTTTGTGTTATATTGTGGAAATCATGTTCGAAATTTCCTTTCGGCTTCGGCCACCATTTTCCCTCGCATCTATCCATCGCCCACGTGCCACTTTTCTCTCCTTTCTTTTATAAGGTTCCTGGAGAGAAAAGACTGCTGTTAATCACATTTATTTACTTTCCTCTTTTCCTATGACCTCTTCCACTCAACCCCAGCTGCTGAATTCCCTTCTTTTTTACTCCACTTTTAGTATACGTTCATTTATCGCTCTCCTCCGCACCATTCTTATTTCCCCCTTGCTTCAACTTCGGTCACATGTTAAAACTTTTCCAAAGACACGGATCGAAAGTATCCACTGAGGAGGACGCATTATTCAGAGCCATTCGGGACCTAACTTGGGGAACCTGAGAAAAAGTTCCGAGAGATACACTTTGGGACGGAAAGATTCGGTGGATTTTTCCCACCTGGACCATTGTGAGACAGAAGTGGCAGTGGGGGAAACTCTTCCCGTTGCATCTACACCGGACGGATCTAAACCTACAACGGTTGGCACGCCTAGGGATACCGTCTGATTCAATTTCGCACTGTTTGCTGATTTCACCTCACTCTGTTTTCTTTGATGAAGACCTGTTCGAAAAATAAGAATAGGGTAAGCAATGCGAAAGTTTATTAAAATATGAAAGAATCGTGGGTTGACATATCTCAGCCATCATGACGACCCTCAGAAGATTGGCCGCTATGCTCAACTGCTAGGATTGCTATCCTCATGCTACCCTGACTTATCGGTGAACAGTTTGAGAGATCACATTTATCAGCCCCTTCCCCCCTTAGTAGGTGGCTATGTAAAACATATTCTATCTTTACACGAATATAAGGTCATTATATAAACTTAAAAACCATTATAAATGTTTATAGTAATCCATACTTTTGTCTGAAAATAATTTAATTATGCTACAGTCGCACACTGAATTTAATGGCACACCGCTGCAACATATCTAAGCCTAATAATTTTGTTACATCGTGCACTGCATTAGACGTCAAAGGAATTTTAAATCGATAAACACTAGGTAGTGGGCTGAGGAGCCACTTGGTGGAATTTTTCTGTACTGAGATTAAATGGGTACAAGTAACACCAAGTAACTCCTAGTATTCTCACTATCACTAGACCTAGACCAGACAACTGAAAAATTTCGAAAAAAGTTAGAATTAAAATTCCAGTAGTGATGTCAAGTGTTAATTAATATTAATAATTAACAAGATTTCACTCTATATGTCATGAAATATTTAGCTGCGTCAAATGTAGTCATCACAACGGAGAAAAAGTAAATGGTATATAAATGCTTAAAAAAGGTCAGTATCAATACTAATTTAATGTATTGCTCAAGCGTTAATTAGTAAACTCGTGGGATAATCCAAAAATTGTATACATAATTATAATTAATAATTTTTACAAAAATGTTAGAAATGTGGAAGTATAGAGAAGAGAAGAAGAGGAAAATACCAAAAAGAGCACCACACAGAAAAGAAGAACAAGATGGTTTGGTCACAGCATGAGACAAAACGGATTTTCCAGGAATATAATCGAAGGTAAAATAGAAGGGAAAGCCCCACGGTGAAGACCAAGGGATAATTGCATAGGACAAGTAAAGAGGGAAGACCTAGGTACTGTGGAGTGAAGGAATTGACATTGGATAGGGAAAAGTGAATGGCTGAACTCTACCAATGTTAGGATTGAAAGACTATAATGATGACGATAATGTTCACGCTGCACGATTAATTTACGAATTAATCAAGTTGCAAGTTATCTACCGTCTGGTTGCAGCCAGCGCGAATATTTTCCGGAGAATATTGTGGTAACCTGTGGCACGGTCGAACCCATGCCACATATTATTTTACCTGACCAATGGAAGAGCTTTTTTCGGTGCACATATTAAGGCGCTGCTTTTTTATACCCCTCGCTCGCCCTCCTCTTCCTTCCAATCCTTTCCCCTACAGTGGGCCCACGCCTCCCTCCCTCTCTTAATCCTTTCACCACTCTCGCCTCCACCCGCCTTTCTCTGCGGTGGTCCGGCCTTCAATTTACGCCCTCAAATTAGATCGGCGGCCATCAAAGAAGGAGAGAATGGAGCATGCGAGTACCTGGAACCACCGTGGGGGAGAAAGATTGACGACCGCCACAGCACGCGTTGTGGCGTTCGTGTCTCGGCTGGCGCGCCATCAATAGAGGGTTTAAAAAAGAAAAGTGACTGCCCATTATGAGGCCTCCCCGACCCCATCACTCCCTCGCCCGAACACTGCTTCACATGAGCATTATGAGTATTTACATTTTGTTTGAATAAAGAGGGGACAATGAGCTTATCTGCTCCCTTTGAGACGCGTCACCGTCACGAATGTTTCAAACGGATCCGCCCAGCGGATCAGAACGAGGATTACATGATACCATGCCATGATGCCTCATGAACTTTACGTGCACTTACGTTTTGAAACTGAACAGTGGAGTGAAGTACGACAACAGCGTGTATTATAATTATCATTTCCAAGACTGATAAGTTTTCTACAAATGCTTCCGAAAATTCGCCTCTGGGGATCGTGTTAGCAATTAGTACCTAATCAAGTGATGAAACATACCTACAAGAGTTTTAACTGTTAAATCCTTCATAAAATTGTTCACATTTACTATGGATAAATACCATGATTCCATCTTAATTTCCAAATTTCCTCGCCTCTGCATGCAAGGGACACATTGTCACCGAGGCCAGTAGTACAGTTTTTCGGAGGCAATCTACAAAATTGCATTAATTGAATAAGGTTGTGACAATACACCACAACATTGCTGACAACACATCTGACTACAAAGGGATCTCAGCTACGAATTCAGGATTTTTAGTACAGAATAGCATAAATTATTACAAAGATTTATCCCCTACACGCAGGGATATATTCACAGCACTTTACAATCTACGATAAATTTGAAAATTATGGAACCAGGATAGGAAATTATACCTCAGAGCGTGTCACTAGCTGGAGCAGAAGATGGTTCTTTTTTGAAAGTTATGAATAAATCACTTTCGAAAAATATCAGAATAAGGATTATCGATGGTTTTTCCATGTGACTTATTTTCTTCTAATATGTGTGCTACTTAGGCTTAGGCCTTAGGTTAGGCCTAAGCTTCATTAAGTTCTATATTACAACAAGTATTTCCATAGACATCAAATTTTTATTTTTAAATGCATCTAGAAATAGGTATGGATTTTTACTGTTAATGTTGCACTTCCGCCAGCAATTTAGTTAGTCTTAAAAGGAAATTTGAGACGGTTTTAAATTTAGGAGACATCAGCTGATAACGTTGGCCTAAAATGCTTCACAAAAAAGTCATCATCGATAAATCTTAGTTACTGAACAACAGATCTAAATGATTATTGAAAAGCTAAGAATTAATTTGCATTTCATATTCTGTGTATGCTTATTATAACTCAATCATTTTTAATATAGTTTATTTATTATTGCAGTACAAGTTAATAAATATAGTTTTTCTTCATTTTGCGTATTTCATGGAACTGTGGGGGTTCTGAAGTGAACTTATTTGTGTGGACGGAAGACGGTAACTTAATACTAGGAACCTCTCTTAAACGAAGATAGTAAAATAAAGGAGGAACAAATATATACTTCCATGAGTTCAGATTTTAGCCTGAATCTCAGAAGCTAATAGTAAATTAAATGTATAAATTCTAATCTTTTATTATCTGTAGTAGTCATTTTAATAGCTATCTGAGTCTGAAAAACGATAGGTATGAAGCATTAATAGACAGAATAGAGACAGAAAACAATATCAACATTTAAAAATTGCGACATGCATATGTGAAACTATCACAGAATCTCATTTAAGTACCCAAACAGTTGATTTTCATGCATGCACGACCGTGCACATTTCCCAGAAATTCTTTCATCAGCTCGTTATGCAACGTAAAAAGGACCGAGAAGCATAGCACATGTATTCCCTTTTGCAGAATCAAAATATTAAAATGAATTTTATCTAAGACGTAGAAGAAATGTTTGAAGAATAACTCAGCATCATAGTAGCAGCATTATTTAACTCAAATTAATTCTTCAGACCCTCTTTGAATACTGTACATTTTGACCGAGAGAATTGCAGAAGGGCACTCATTGCGTACATGGATAATTTGAGAGTATACGTACTTTAAAAATTGGCATATTCCACAGAGGTGTCAAAATGTCTTTAATTTAGTCATATTTATTATCATTCGTTTGAATCATTGTAAACCCCTTTGAAGACCCCGTTTAAAGGCCAGGGAGTAATTTTCACCAAATGACCACTCTATAACACAAGCTGGAACAGTATTTTTATTTAAAAATTTGCTAACTATAGTTATGTAACCCGGGTACTAAGCTTAAGAATCAAGTATACTAGCTTTCACACATATCTGGTCCCTCTGGTTCTGGGGTTTTTATGATGTTGCAAAAGGTCAGCATCAAGGGACTGCGGCTCTCAATATCAGAAAAATATCTAATGATATGAGAATCTGACGCTTAAAACTTAAATTATAGCGTAAAATTTAATAGCTCTAGTGTACAATTATTTCCTTTTGTTATTTTCAACGCTTTCTCCATTTAAAATTCACGTAATATTCTACAGCTGACAATTAGTTTTATAAAGTCTCATCGTACTCTTCATTTAATCATACACATATTGTGAACTGTCATTTAATTCCAGTTCAATATGTAGACCAAGGCCTAATGAGTGGCCTAAATGAATAAATTAATAAGGGTACACACGCAGAATATTGAAAGTTCAACTCTTTCGCCAAAAGATGATCCAAAGAAGGCTCATGTAGCAATAAAAAAGGCAAGCTCTAGGGACTTTTCGCAATGATTTAAATCCTTGGGAAGGAGAAGTTTTTGGTCTGAAAATTTGGTCTAAAAACTACAGTTCTACTTTTTGCCTTTCTTTGGTTGAATGGGTCGAACTGCAACGCGCAACTTTTGGCCGCGCCAGGGTACTAGCACACAGAGGCACACTCGCGCACACTTATCGGATGGAAATGAGTTTTAATTGGTGGGCGAGCGAACAGCAATCTCCCCTTCCCTTTCGAAGAGGTCTCTCGAATCGTCCGCCCGATTAATTAAGGAGAATAGATCGTCGGGGAGCACACGAAGCAAGTTCTCCGCCCTCCCGAGCCTCCCCGCGCTGCCTCCTCTTTTGAGGCGTCACCACCCTTCGCTCTCCCTCAACTGGGAAATTTCTCCCGGTAAAAAAGGGCGGAATGGGAAGTGCGAGAAGCAACTTTTGGGGGTAAGAAGGTATTGCAGGAGAGTGTACTCACTTCCGTGCGGGAAAAACTTGGCGTATATGTCCTTGAAGGCATCTTCATGAACCAATCCTTCTGGGCATTCCTTGAGGAGGTGAGAAAGAACGAGAGAAATAGATTAGTACATCAGACTCGGAAGAAAGTTAGGTGCAATAATATGGGTCAATTGGTTTATGTGCTTACAATACATAAATGTTTAAAGACACATGATTGGAAGCAGAGGATTAAGCGTTTCCGCAATATTAGTGTTGTAAAAACAAAAATAACAAGTAAGTTCAAATTTTTGCTGTGGTATTATCGACCAGTAATTTCTAAGAGAATAAAAATCAGCAATTTCTGTACAGAGACTAGTAATGGGTCACTACTAGTTTTTACCAATAGGTATTATATCCCGGATACGATACTACTACATCTCATATGCTTAGCAAATAATCATGACTTTTAATAAAGTTTTTTAGTACACATGGTAAAGAAATTACGACTCGACAGAACCCATGATGAACATAGATTTTAACAAGGGTATTCTCTGCATTCATATAACTTAAATAGGAATTTCAATAATAATTCGCCATTATTCGGTCAGAAAATCAGGTCTAAGACAGAATTTTCTTACAGGATTCGTCTTCAAATCCCTTAAATAAGTTTCTCTTTTAAACCCAAATATGCTTAACTGTAGTCAGGCTCGATTTAATGTTTTTACTCTGAATTCTAAATTATGGCTAGTTTTTAGCCATTGACTCATAAATGACATAATACACTTACTTTTTAATTATAACCATTTGAAATTTTGCAATTTTAAATTTGGTTAAGAATGTGATTAGCCAATGTTTACAAACAAATGTCAACTTTATAACTTATTAAATCAACGTACCCATATGCCTTCTTAATGCCTCTAATATCACTAATAGTGATAAAATGAAAGACAGAATGAGTATAAAGTGTACCACAGTAAATTTCAGAAACTGGGAATGATTTCAGTATTCAAATGCTTAATTTCAGATCGGAAGAGTTCTGCGAAGGTCCTTCAAAATACAAGAAGGATTAAATAATAAGAATGCGTATACTTGGGCTGCTAAACATTATAAAAAGTCAGAGATTCACTTCTGCAGCAGAAAAAATAACGTCTTTACTCCATCATAGGTCAATGGATTTCATTCTAACCAAAACATACTGTTGCATTCAGCGATAAAATATGATATGCCATAAATATGAAATGCCTGAGAAAGCAAACGCATCCACACTCCAATACGTAAGTAATAATTCACAACAATTTACTCACTTCAGATTTCATAGTTGACAAAACAAATACTCGTTGTCAAATACGTACACTAACGTATTTGGCCAAAAGAGATAAAGAATTCGGAGTAACCACGTTCCCAATACCCACAGATAAATTAAGTAAAACGATTGAATTTGGTGAATTGATTTTTATTGTCCACCTTGTTCAATCCAGATATTTAACTACGTGCCGTATATAAGATGCATCAAATTTTGATGCGCTATGTTCTAATGCTACTAACCGGAGGGCCCGGGTTCGATTTCGGGTGACGCTTCTGGGCACCCTCAACTTCACCCAAGCTGTGCACCATTAAAGCCCATGGTCAAGTGGGACCCTTTAGTGTCCGCCATGTCCCTTTCCTACTGACCCCCCTACCCCGATTTTTGAATTTCACACGCAATTACTGGGATGATGGTGATTGATATGTTTATGTGGGCAGTAGCCTAGTGGTTTTTTGGCGTTTGGCTACTTACCAGATAGTCCTTCATCCAAATCTGTATGACGCCTTTTGGAATCTCTCAGTTTCACCAAAACTGTGTGATTTTCAAGGACCAGATCTTCCTGGGAAACCGCAGGCGGCAGCAGCAAAGAACTGGCCCTCCTAACCCCATGAGATTTTTCCTCACCTGTGATACCGTTGTGAAGTAAGTAATCACGTTAACAGGTTCACAATATTTAGGTACGAGCCATCCCGACGGGTTGGGGGGAATTTTGTCATGAGATGCATTCAAATGTTATGCGTAATAAGTAATAATGCTATCACATGCAGTGTAGGCGAAACTAATTAGGCAGTATTAGCTATTATGGTCTATTTTTTAGTTTCGGGTACCACGAACGCATCGTATTTACGTGCTGACTACGTGGCTATCCGTGAATTGTAATACAATGCTATATCTACGTAATTTGTTTCTCACCAAGTTTAACTTTATTTACACGACTGACTTTCGTGAGTTTTCAGCGCCCGTGTTCTCCAATTTAAAATCATTAGCACAAAAAAAGAAATAAAATTTTCGTTTGGGATAAATTTGTCATGCATTAATGATTTAGGTTATGATATGAGATATGAGAAGCTTTTTGTGGAATTTAATCACAATAAGGCTAGATAAAGGTTCCGATTTCGATGTCCTTACTTATGAAGATATGTTACAATTGATAATTTGTTAATGCATTTTTAATTTACCTAAACCTATTTAGTAGCCTGCTATCAAGAAACCAACTGATTTATCGGGAAAAAAAGGACACTTTCTCTAATGCTTCATTGATAGCAGATACATATTTGATTCTCACACATATTGTTGGACGTGGTTCACTATCCAAATACAACCTATATTTGAGAACTAAAGAGGATTCGAAGCCGGGGTGTCGGTTTATGATAGAATCATTAACGATTTTTGAAAATTTTTTCAACTTGAGTATTTTATGGGAAATATGATATGATTTTTTAATCGCTGGAAAATAGTCTGTTTATTTGTCCATTCCATCCACTTCTGTATTACACAATCCCAAAACTTTCGATATGGAAACTTCGATTGTTTTTGTTTATATAACTAGCTTTTTTAATGAAATTTTATGCTTAGGCAATAGGTATACTTTTTTTACTCTCTCCTCTTGGTCTGAATGATCACACACTAACTGAATCCGGCGTCGTCAAAAATAAATACGCTTAGGGCTTCGGTTTCAAGGTGTGACCTTGTGAGAGTTCCATAAATCCATTGCCATCATTTAAGCCATGTGGTGTCGCGTTGGAGTTTTGAAAACCGCAACCCTAAAAATAATATTTAATTTTTATCCCATTACCAAGAAGACGGATATCAATGCCAGAGTCAATTACCTTCCTCAACCAGAATATCTATTTATACCTGTTATATCTTTAGCATGCGTCAGTTAGGGAAGGGGTTAGGAAGTATTTCGCGGCGTGAATCAAGTACAGCCGCCACCGTTCCCGTGCTTACTCGTCGCAGAAGCGCTTTTCGTCAGCCCCTTGCGGATATTTTGAATCTAATATTAGAATGGTCGAAATCGTCTGAATGCTAGGGCGTACGCCATTTTTATATTATCAAGCGGACATCGACTGCAATGGAACGCAGCACTTCAGATCAACTTCCTTCAAAGAGAAAGCCTCTTCCTCACAAAACTTTACTGCCTTTTCTACACAGAAAGAATCGATAGGAAGAATTAAATTATTAATTTATTTATCTCAATTTTCTAGCGCTTGTAATCAATGCTTAAGAATGAAAGGATTTTTTAAAGGATTAAATTAGTTGAAAGAAGAAGAAGAATTGGATGATTTATAAACACTTGAGCTCAATTAACTTTGTTTGCAATCGCAACTATTGCTTCTGTCAATGGATACCTAGTGAGAGACGCGCATATTCCTCTCAAGTAGAATTCTCTTCCCTAACCTCAAAAAGGGAGTTGCCTCGTGATTGGAAAAATTGGGGTTATAAAAACTCCATAGGTTGATAAAATAATCCAGATATCACCCCGAAGGTTGGTTTGATAGGTAAGGGTGGAACTCACTTCGTACTAAATTTATGGGAAATGAAAATTCAAGCATTTGGGATAAGTAGGGGGGAGGAATTCCTATAACTGATCCGCTTGCGGTTTCCCAGGAAGAGTTCCTATCCATTAAATCATACAGCTTGGAAGGAGATTGAAGAGCCATGAGGCATTACTCGGGTTTGAACCAGGGGTCACTTACTCAGCCGTGCGCAGTGGGATACCACGGCGCATTATTCTCTCCGTCATAGTAATCAAGGATTGGTTTTAATTGATGAAGATATACCTCACTTCGAATTAACCCTCCTACCGTTGAGAAGCGTATGCATTGAGTCCATAACCTTCTCCTGTGCCATCTGCGGTTCTGATGTTCAGAAAACTTCATCACTTGGATTTAAGGAGAATTCATCCAGAGTAAAAATGGCAATAGGGAAATTGATTTTGCTGGAGGATTGAAATATTGCGACTCGAAAATAGCGGATGTGGTATCCCCTATACGCATATACCCGTTACAATTATCTCCATACTTGAAAAAAATATTTCTTTTTTTTTAAGAAAATATTATATTTTTAAGCAACGATTAGTGATCCACTTTTTTGTATGCCCTTGAATTGACTCCATTATTATTACGCCAGTACTGAAATCCTTAGATCAGGAGATAGGCATTGTTACATTTTATTGAGAAGGTAATATTTTTTTAAAAAGATAATTTCCACATTAATATATAATAAAGAGCTTAGGCGGCGAATACTGAATTTACATAAAATACCTTAAAATATCAAATTATGTGTCATTACGCTGTCATTTCTCTGTAAATGGTTATTCATCAAAGCCGAATAAATGCGATTTTCTATACTTTATAGTTGGTTCAGTAATTCAGAGTCAATGGAGAAGAATACTTCGGATATTTTAAGAGAAAAGTTTTAGATATAGGGTCATTATACACGCACCTGTAATAAACTAATTTCTAAACTACATAATTTCATCCATTTATTTTATGACTAGTGGATTTTGGCACGAGAAGAAAATGTTATGGCATAAAAAGCAATGAACGAAACATTTTCATAAGAAAAAATCGATTAAAAAAGATATATCATCCTTGTTTATGAGCGACACAGTATTCAGCTAACGGAAGTTACTACTATTTTTAAGAAAGAACAAATTTATGATTGAAAAAGGATATTTGAATGATATTTCCCTACCCGACTAGAAATTTCATTAGAAAAAGGATATTCATAAATTAAAACCAAAAGTATATGTAGATAGTAGCAAACTTAGCCCAACAGTTAAAAAAATAAAAAGTTTTCCGAACGGAACATTCTGCATTAAAACAGTAACTAATGCAGCTTCCGTCTTATATCTCAAAAGGCATACTACTCTCATATTCATTCCTAAGAAAAAACAAAAGGGCGAATAAATAGAATTGATATAATATGAAATTATTCAACTTCTTTTATTATATAATATATTCAAACCTACAAACTGACCCACTGACACAAATTCTTGAGTACAGGACAATTTTCTTTCGACCTTCGACAATGGATTTTGAACTAAAATTCTGTCAAATAGTTAAACTTTCTTATTCTTATCCTTTTTTGGCCCATCTCTTGGTTCAAAAAGTGAGAAAATAAATATCAAACCCGAACTTTTGACGATTTAATCGGTCTTTGGAATTTGGTATTCATGGCGTTGTAATTTCACATCACTTCATGGCAAAGGCGAAATTTAAATACTACAATCAAGTGTGTAATCGATTACAAAAATGGAAAATTTTATATTTCACTATAACCGAATATTTTTCCTAGTTCCATATAAATTCAACAATTTCTATGCACTATAATATGAGCTATACACGTGCCTTACTGCATTACTCCAACAGCATAGAGGATTTCCATGTCAGCAACGAAATCATTTTAGTAGTTTTTTGTTCATTCTTTCGTAAATAGCAGTAGTGATAATAGTAAAATTATCCTTCTTTTTTGTCGTGACAATCAGTGGATATTTAAATTTAATATTTCCAAGGTTTTTAAAGATAGAGGTTTATCATCTCTTCTTTTAATTTTATATTTTAACATCGTTTGCAAACGCCCATTTAGTCGTTCATAACATGCATAAAACGCCCTTAACAAAAACGACGAGATTAAAAGAGGAAATTATTTCAGGACTCAAGAAGCCTGAGTGATGGGGATTAGGAATTCCTTTCAACCACCAATTCAGCCATCCTGTGCTATGATTCATTATATCAATAATTCATCATAGAAAATATTATTTTTCATTTGCTGTTTCTTTGAGGACTTTAATCGGCAATAAAAATAAAATGCAATTGAATAAAATTACATCTTACATAGTTACTTTGGTGATTATATTACAGTCATAACCAAGCACCCTACACTTTATCGCAACTTTGAGAGTAGGTATACTAAAGCCTTACGCGTCCCATCCTCGACTCCGGGGATAGACATTGCAGCAACACAAACTTTAATTTAACGGCCAAATAGCCGTGGCAGCCTCAGTGGCCATTAGAGGAACTTCAGAAACTCTCGAGTAAAGTGAAGCATGGAAAATATATATTTAAAATATTAAAAACATAAAAAATGAGCGCGCTCACTCTCCGAGTGTTCGATGATCTCTATGCGAAAACATTAAATTCAGTACTCGCGGATTCCATGGTTTTTGAGACAAAGGTTACATTTTAAGAGCCCCACACCGTGTGAGTTGATGGAAAACGCCGGTCCACGCTTTATTTTTGGGAAAAGGAATGAGTTGAGAATTGCAATTATAAAAAAGAGGCTTGCTCTCTTTAATATTCTAAAATCAGTATTTTACGCCGACGTGAGATGATGAAGTCAGTCGTTAACTGTTTGCAAGCCCAACATCGCAGCACTAGCCCATATACAAAGCGCACATACGCTAAAAATAACTATTCCAAAGGGGAGGACGATCTTGTCGTTCATCTCCTTCCCC
>LYUA01000647.1:341217-354572 GCA_002093875.1 Calopteryx splendens
TATATGTATATATACATATAAAAGCTACATCTTAGCTCACCTCCGCAAACAATGGTTTGCCCTCGCATTTCTCCTCCATTATCGAGAGAATCCAGTCCCCTCGTTAAAGGGGGGCAGGGACTCGCGGCGCATACGGAAGGGGTCGTCTATTTTGTGTTATCTGCTGCGATGGTCGAATACAAAAGAGAAGATTTCAAAGAGATAGCAGTGAAGTGGAACGAGGGAAAGGAGTGGGGTTTCTAAATTTAAATTCATTTTTGTGTCATCCGGGCTTTTCTCGAGAGTTGCGAAGTAGAACCAGATAAGCTCCGCGAGCGACAAAGGAGTAATAGTGCCGTGTAATTGCCTGGCATTAAACCTTTATCTGCCATTTATATCTGGAAAACCTTATCTTTAAGGAAATAACGTGTTATTTTCGGTACTTAAAGATAGCTCTGGTGCTGAGTTCCAATACTCTTGTTTCCTAATTGAATTTTTCCCATTGGCATATACCTACACATAAACATTCATGAATCCGTTAGGAAATCGATACTTTAGAGTACACATTTTAATTTCAGGGAGGAAGATAATTTGTGTACTCGTTCGCTGCCCTTAATCAAGAAAAAAAATCTCCTCCTATTAATGTTGTATTAATTCTGAAGCAGGAAAAGAATATTATGATAACGTGTATTTATCTAAAAACACAAATTAAAGACAAATTTTTCGAACATATGGTCCTTTCAACCCTTTGCGATTTCCATCACATTCACTCTAATGGTTGTTTTCAATCGTTGGAGTTAAAATGACTTAAGCACCCTGGCAACTTAATACGCCACGAAAGTAAATGGTTGCCGTAGTTAATGCCTGTACAATTTGGCCATCTCCTCCTACCGATACCAATTCACCATTATTCGGGTAATAAGTAAAATATTTTAAATTTTGGAAAAATAATTATAGCTCATTTAATACTCTTTTTATACATGGCATCCATTAAACTCTTTTCCGGCATATATTTACATGTAAATAATATTAATTTACTTTTGATTTTTTCTTGAATTCTCACAAATTAAATCAGAAACTGCTGCCAAACTAAACCTAGGCCCCTAATATTCAGCAGCTACCAGAGAATATTTGGACAGTGTCAATACGGTGGGAATAATTATATCCCTGAGGCAATAACACAATACCGATGACAGTCTGCAAGGCGCTCTCAGGTCCCCTAATAAGGTAAAAATTCCGTAATATACTATGTACTGTATTTAGGGGTTAGGTGGAAGAAGGGACTATTTTAGTCCCAATCTCGCCTCAATAAAGGCATTTTTTTAATTATGTACCATACTCAGATATGTCAATAGCACATTAAAATAACGGGAATACGCATCTTAGGAATTGAAACAATCAATTTAATGCTAAAAACCAACTGTTACCTGCGTTTTTCAGGGAAGAGACCGACCTTGTGAAGTACCAAATTATTATTCTAACATATTCTGCTCGTTGTAATTCCGCATATATCAGGCTTCACAGCCCAAGCGAATCAGAAATGATTCGATAAACTTTGGGATGAAAACGAAATTAACATACGATTCAGCCATTTTGACGTTTCCGCAGAGACTGCAACCAAACAAACCAGATTGAACCAAAAAAAAAACGTTTGAAAGGGAAACTCCTCAACTCAAATGCAATAGCCTTGCCGAAGCATACCTTCACTAATACAAACTGTGTTGCAGCTAATACAGCTATTCGCTAGCATGTAGGATCCATGCCAGTTTCTTGTGCTATCTTCAATATCAGAAATGGTTGAATTTGCGAAAGTAAATAGGGTGATGCCACATGCTTGAATCGCTTCTTCCTATTATCAAACAAATTTAAAAGTGAACGCATTCTTCTTATGGGTTTCTCCACGAAGGTTGATGTTAGCAGCAGTTTCGCCACCGGTCCTGGAGGTGTCTCTCTAAGCGATTTATTTGACATAAAGATGCCTCCGAAACGGAAAGCGAAACTCTTGCCACGGGTTCAAGAACCCATAAGAACCTTCAACAAACCTCACACCGCGGATATCTGCAGAAGAATTTAAAAAGTGTTTATTCGACTGTAAATGGAATCGCTGCACTATTGCGTGATTAAAAGAGAAATGAGATTGTAAAAAAAGAGTTCAAATTCACAAAACTATGGTCAATTATACACACGTCTATGAAGTCAAAACTGAAATATTCTGACGAGATGACAAATGCGTCCAGTATTTGAAGGTCCAACAAAGGACCCTATGAATTTAAGACAATACCTGCCTTCCAATTGGGAATAAATTGAGGAACTACTATTCGGAAAGAAATTAATAATAGAAACTGAAAATTTAAGTTTGTATCAAAGGAAACCTTTGACTATCTTTTGGTATACAAAAAAGCTACTAAAAGTTTGGTCAAGGACTGATAAGTAAGGATTTGAAAAAATACACTGTTACATTACACATGTTTAAAAAAAGTTGGTCTTAAAAAATACACCAGCCGTTAATTTGTAAAATCGTAAGCCGTAGGCTTAAAAAAATCAGAGAAGGGGTTGTCATGTTAGTGGCTGAAAACCTCTTTAGGAGATGACGATTTTGGTGAAAATATGAATTTTCTGTGATTTCATGATTTTAAACTTGATTGGGGAAAAACTCCGCCGACTAATTTGACATGAAAATACAGATTATTACGTTCTATACAAAACATCTATACAAAACAAATTCGAAAGGAAATCGATGGGAGATATTGGGTTGAAACGGAGAAACATAACTTACTCGCAGTAAAGGGATCAAAATGGAAGGACAGTGATAGAGTGGGAGGTTTGCCGGGGAAGGGAATGACGGATTGGTGAGGGTAAACACTGAGGGCAGATGCGCGCGTTTATTATGGCTTCGATTGCTGCGGTGACGATATCGCATTTAGGCCGGCGGGTCTGACGCAATTTCTGAGGGGCTTGGCCCGTCGGCGCTCCCCTTGTCATCTCCTAGCACCCGTGGTCCGGCGTTCGGCTGTGGAATGGAAATCGGTTGGTTCCATTTGTTCGCCCATCGCTTGACGTGGGTGGCTCATTCGAGAGAGGTGCAGTGCGGCTTTGTTTGATGGTGATCGTCAAACCCACACCCTGACCTCCCTCTCTCCATTCCTCTCACCCCCGCTTCCATCCCTCCAGGGGTCATCACCATTTCCCTACCCCGTGAAGCCCCTAGAGTTTATACAGAGAGCCGTGGCTGTTTTTTCGGAGGCATAAAATTTGCCGCTCGGTTAGCAACAGCCACGTAATTTCGTGCGCACTTCGAGAGACAAAAGCATCACAAAACTACCTTCTGACTGATTAACCCCCGAATTTTTTGTCACTCGCAATGGTGAAATCAACATGCTCAGCTGCTACCCGAATTTAGAGACAAGCCACATTAAAAATCACCTCCACAATCACCATTCATTTAATGTTGCGAATAGAAGACATAGTTAGGAAGCTGAATAGTTTGGAGATATGAAAAAAAATTTGTCTTTTTTTGCGAATATATTTGTCTTCAGACATACACAGCATCCCCAGGATAATCTTTGGTTAAAATGATGCATTTGATGAGCATTACATCGTTCAGTTAATCAAAAATGATCCCACTTAGTACAAGGTTTTCGTGTTTAGTGCTTTTATAGCTTAATGTTTAATGAACAAGGATTGACAGAAGCTCTGATTATTTTCAAAGAATTAGTATTAAAATATTTTCCTTTCCATCGCAATGAATCCCATTAATCGCCCCTATTCTCAACAAATATTAAGTCGAATACTCTTGATCCCAAACGTAAAAAATGCTACATCAACAGTGTTATAAACGTAGACTTTTTGTATTCACAATTAGATAAAATTGTAATTGTAAGAATAAATATAAGTGTAACTGGTGGAACATAAATATAAAACATTACAGTACTGAATTATACTGAATTAAGCTGAAAATGGTTACTACTAAAGAAAAGTCCTTGTCATATTAGAACGTAATTGGCTTATTCTGTGACTCCTTCCAAAATAATGGCTTTAAAAATTAAATGCTTATGAAATTAAACTTTATAATCATAAATGCCAGGATAAACTCTTGACTCATATTTTTAGAACAATGACTTATATTACCTTACAAGGAAAGTTTTGGAAATGGAAACAAATGAGTACATCCGTATTTTATTATTTCGAATTGAATCAAGCTTTAGAAAAATCAGTATCATGCCAAAATGTTTGTAAAAAGTATAAAAATACCTACGCGTTGTAATTAAGCTAAGCTAGTAATCAATGTGCAGTAGTATTTCACCCTTTTTTGTCATTATCATATTTTTTAACAAGCTTGATTTAATTTTAGACTCTTGTAATTTAGAAAAAAGCCTAGCCAGGTGGAACTATTTCTTTTTTCGATCAGTAAAATATTTCTTGCGCATATAATTCTGGGGAAATGATAAGGTGGAGGAATGAAACAGCATTTGCATGAATTAATAAGCACTACGTTCCTCTGGAATTCTTAACATACTGGAACGGGGCTGGGATGCTTTAGTAAACCACGGCAATAAAACATTGCGTCAATGAAACAAGAAATACCATATACTATGAGTACCTATTTCTTGACAAATGTAACTAAAATACGGAACTAATTGCCTTATCACTCTTCGTCAGAAGCCACTGAATTAACTCACTATGTTCTAGATCGGGGGTTTTCAATCAGTGTTGGAGAATCACCAATCCGCAACAATGGAAGTCAATGAAAATGTATTCCCATATAATAGAACTAAGAATGGAATTACTTTTTGAAAGTTGGTTTAAAACTTGTTGTTACGTACCATACGCATGATAGCCTTTAGGAACTTTAAAATGGAAAATGAAAAAAACCCTAAAAGCGTATTATACTCTCCGATGCTAAGCAAAAGAGAGCTCTTCGTTGTCTAGCAAATATTGAAAGTGGCTCTGTTGGCAGTCTTTCACATAACCGCAATTTCACCTCCTAATTCAATTATGCACTCCTTTTCAGGAATTTTGGTCAGCAAAGGACAAATATTTATTGAGGCAAAAGGTAAAAATTTATTGAGGGATGTCTTACCGGCGTCGAGTCCTCAATACATTATTTTCCCGGCGACGCAACGCCTACGCTGGCCGAAATATTGGTATAGAACTTTTTCTTTCACTTTTTCATTATTCTTTCTACATTACGACCCAATAACTCTCACTTAATCATTTAATCCAAATAGGACCCAATTTTACATGCTTCCGTTAATTCAAAAACCTGAAATCCTATTATCCTTAACCACAACGACTCCACTGACAGCATCCGTGCCATCGGACATTTCGCGCTCTCCCGCCTCCAAACCTCAAGCTCTGAGCTTTCCTCCTCCGCTGGTAAATCCTATCGCTACATAGAAATGAAACACGATCCCAAAATTCCTACCGAAGCAAATGACATCATTGCTAATGGGAATGTTATCTCTGTACGCACTCCCATACGCCATTAATCAGGCACTCCCATTATCACATTTCCTCTCGTTGTCCCCCAGTCCATGGACGCCTTCAACTGATTTCCTCATTATACTCAACTGATTCATTACCACACAAAACGCGTAATCTTTCCGCAACCAGCTCTTTTCCCAAACCAGAGAGACAAGGCCATTGTAACCAAAATTGCCCGCTTATTTGTCCATGGGGTAACTCAAACAGGATATTGTGTGTTAAACTGTGGGTGCTACCCAAAGTCGTCGAGAATTTGAATATTTTTCACCCAAACCAGTAGCAGCACGAACTTTTGCTGCTAAACACCACTTTGTGTGTATTTTAGCCGCCAGTCTGCCAAGTCGTATCTTCCTGAATGGACTTGTTTCTTAGTTTTTGTTGTTTTCGTCACGCCGAGTTCTTCTCTGTCTCCGAATCTCGTAATAGTTGATGTGAAGGAGTTTAGTTTACTTGAATTAAGTTTTGTTTCAAGGCCAAGAAAACTGTCGCTGAGCGAAAATCATGAGGGGGCTTTTGTTGGGCAGGTTCTAAGTCGAGCAAGATTATTTGAATGGTTTGAGCGTTTCAAAGATGGCCTGGATTTGGGTCGACTATCATCATCATGAGTTGTGCATGCATGCATGCATGCACAACTCAAGAAAGGACCGCGAAGTTGCGTGAAGTGATCCTTGAGGACCGAAGGCAGATAATCCATAACGTTCTCAATACAGTTGGACTGTCATACGGGAAATGTCAACGCATCCTAGCGGATGCACTGAGCATGAGGCGAATTACAGCGAAGTTTTCCCCGAGACCATTGGGTTGAGGGGCGCACTGAGCTGCAAGCAACCAGGGTCGATATATATCGCTTCGTTTCGTCTGCTTCAGCGAAGGTGGAACAGGCGAGATATCGAACGACGTTGCAAGCAACAGTTTCGAGATAACCCAAACTTCTTTCCCACAGTCAATGAATCATGGGTGAATTGGCAATGTACCTAACATAGTGGAAGACAGAGAATTGCAGAATTCACAAACAGAAGAACACGGAGTAATGAAAACAAAAACTATGAAACACGTGCATTCACGAAGATTTCGCTAGGCAGACTAGCCGATAAAATACACACCAAGTGACATCTAGCGGCAGACGTGGGTAATGCTACTTATTTGGGTGGAATATTCAAACTCACGTCAACTTTGGGTAGCACTTCGTACATGCATAAATCGATATTCACCAATCTAAATTACCTATCGTACCAAAACCCAACGAAAAAAAAATTAAAACGAATATCTATCGTTATAAACTATAAATTTACCTCTCGAAAAACACATTACTTCAGCTCAAAAAACTCCACCCTCAGCTTAGTCCCCTTCCACGTAAATAAGACGCGAAAACGGAACCACAACATACATTACGCGCATTTCCCCGGAACCAAAAATTGCACTTTTCAAAAAAATTATTACCCATTATAAATTCAAACGAAGTAACTGAAGAATTTCTTAATAAACGATCTCCCTTGTAGAGCCCTCTCAATCTAGGCATCATTCTCACTCCCAACCTATATTTTACCCAGAAATAAAACGCCATTACTAAACTCACCTCCCAAAACTGCACTGCAACAAGTCTCAAAGTGGGGTACAACTTCACCGCTACCACTTACCACAGCCTAAACATATAGCATATATCATCCAAGCATGAAGCACACGACCGATTCTAATTTCGCTTATCTTCTGCAGATACATTCATTTACCTACGCAAATAAACAACACCCTTATCTCTCCACATCAACGAAAACCATTCCTCATTCCTTGTGTTTCCCGTCATACCCCCACCCACAGTCGGACGCAAAAAATGCCTTTCAGACACTGTTACAAAGTCTCCATAATTCACTCGATATCCGAAAACCATCGAAGTCCTTGTTGGAGAGCTGAGGGAACCTAAACGTATTAACCTCCATGGTTCACACGTTTTCCATTGATCACGAATCCGCCTATACCTTTCCCAGACCTCTTACATCTCCATCCTCACATTCCAACTTCAATTTACAGCCCTCTCTCATCACCAAGATTCCAGTGAAAATATTCACGTTTCACTTTTTCGTTTGCCATGGACGGGCTTCCGAGACAGAAAACTCTTCAATGAAAAATACAAATGACCATGGGCTGCACTATACGAGGTTTTCTGTGCAGCCTATGTGGTATAGATGGTAAAAATAGTCATTTAATGATGCACGCAAGCCATGAAAGCATACGGGTTGACTAAAAAGAGTAACTGAATTTGGCATGGGATATCTAGTTTCATGTTACATGAATTAGACCCCCATTAAAATTACACGGTTTTTGACTTTTTATATAGCGAATTTGTTACCCGGACTCGAATATTCAGAACCCTAAGGTCGGCTTTTTTTTGTGCACTGAAGCCAATTTGGCCTTCTATAAGAGGTGACAATTTTCAAATATGACGAAAAAGAAAATGCATGCCAATATGAATGTCTCTCTGAGCTATTTTGGATGGATTAAAAATCAGCATGAGAATGTCTCACTTAATTTTTAAAATTATTTAAAGGACGGGAGCACTTGTAAAATAATGAAGCCTAGTACAAAACCATGTTTTTTTCATTATTTTAAATAGTTACATTTATTTAGAATAAAAGACTCTTTTGGCAGAAAATTTAACTCCATTAGGCGATGTTGGCCACGGATGGATATTTTCCTATTCTTCACACGCGACAAAATCAAAATACGGCCGCATAGAGTCACCCACACCGTTCATTATCGCGCAAATGGTATTAATGACGATTTCCGCCAAATTTTCTAGAAAAAAAGACTTCACATCTCGTTGTGCTCCTGGAAAACTCTCTATTGCACTATGCACGAGGAGGAAAGCAGTGTTTTATGACAAAGAGCTAGTAATCATTCTGAAATAACCCAAAATCTGTGGCGGAGAAACGAAATCTATGAGGAATCAAGCCACGAAATGCCGCGGAATACTACGCCGGTATAACACATATGCTTTCACGTGAATACGCGGCGTTCCTATATTGCCCTTTTGTGGGCATACCTACCACAGCTGTACCATCTATCACACAACAGCTTCTCGTCACGATTCATTCGCCCATTCGCGGTTAAAACATACGACTCTATTCTCTGAAACGTTCCAATTTATAAGGTTTTCATGATGCACTGCTGCGGAGGAAATTAAAGGAAGCCAGGAGGGGAGAGGGAACGTTCGATATGGTGTCACAGTGGAGTGGGAAACTGGAAGCAGCGTGAAATGAAATGTTCAGCATTGCAGCGAGGAACCGAGTGGGCTTTCATGCGTGAGGAAATGTATAACGCTATAACGTAGTATCGGCTCTCCGTTCTGTCAAAGGTATTTTAGGGTGCTTTTGCTTTGCACGCGAACGAGTTCGCTGAACAAGGGAGGTTTTGGGTCGAACGGGATGTCTTGCTCAATTGTGAGTTAGGTACCTCGCGATAATCCTGCAGTCAATCTTTGGTGGATGAGATGAACTAACCGGCTTGCGTGATTGGCCCAGAGAAGCGCTCACCGACTGCGACAAGTGAATGTTTGCTGCCTCAATTTTAGCTGGCAATCGTGGAGAGCGATGATAATTAAGGCTCTCGCGATTAATGTGCACCGTCCTCTTCTCTCCCTAGCGGATGACCAATAGCGGAAATTCACGAGGTTCTATTTTCGCTGTGGATCATTACCTACACCCCAGCGAGAGCGTGCATTGAGTAAGTCCCGGAATGCTCCCTTACGGATCGACATTTTGGAAAATAACGATTTATGTTAATTTATTCCATCAGCTACGTAGCAGATCTTTTACGAGAAATAATTGAAGTAGGAATCAACTAGGCTCTAGTTATAATTTTAACTGTTCCGCTGACAGGTGGCACTTGGGAGTTGTAAATAGGTACTTAGAGCGTGGAATTACTTTATCGTATAACATATTTTATTCCAGTATTTCAATAAGTGATTTTTTAATTAATGAATTATGTTACCATCAGTGCATTAATCACAAATTACACGCATGGAAAGTCAGATCCATGAATTAGCACGCGTTGAATTCACTTAAACGAATAATTCAGTCAATGACAATTGGTGATAATTCTAATCTATAACCAAAAACTCAGATAACACCGCGGTAATTGAAACTGGAAAAATAATTAACAGGAAAGAAGACTCCTGAAAATATTTTTAATTCTATCAAACATACATTATGAACTAGCATAGGCACATATTTTTAGTATCTCGCATGTGATTCTACCGTCCGATTATACGTCGTCTAATTGATAGACTAGATGTAGTCTTTCGTTAACGACTAGCTTACATTAAAAAGTTCGATGTTCGCAAAATATTTTCGTGTACGGTGAATTACCTATTGTATTAAAAATTTCGAAATTGCTCAATTTGATTTATTGGGACAATAATATATCTGTACAGCCTATTTTATCCTATTTCTCTTCGAGCATTATTGGTATTAGCTAAGATGAGGCGCTTTGTTGAAATTGGAATTCATATTATCTATGAAGTTTTGCATTATTTATCTTGATCAAAACTAGATTAGACAATAAAAAGAGCAACCTAAGGATTATCCATTCGCTAAATGGACCGGTCGATGGAGATAATTGCACCTAATGATCTCTTCAATCGTGATGCCATACGCTCAAATACCACACCATTTCTCATCCAGGAAATTACCTTTGGGCAATTAACATAGACATTATTCATGGAAGAGCCATCGAATCGACGATCAATTAAAAGCCTTGGATAATCATGTTTCATTCTTCCTCTCTAGAGTTATCTTCAGCGTTTTGCATTTGGCATAAGGGAAAATTTACCACGGATAGTGGCTATTAGGGCTTTCGTAGCACCTGCGCACTAATGAAAACGGTATCAATGTTAGCGTGCAGGTAAAGACTTTGAAACAGATGTAATCATACGCTTTAAAGAGACTAGGAACATCAGAAAATATCCGCTCCTTGCTGATTTAATTCCGGAGAAAACTGTAATCCCATACTAAATACATATATTGCTCGTAGTCCTTTATTTGGATTTTAATTGTCTTCACTAAACGCTCACAATTCTCTGCCACACCGTTCCGTTTATTTCCGTGTATTTCCGTTTATTAAAAGTAATATTCTCAAAAAGAAGACTTGAAATAAAATACAAACTTTATCTCGAAATGATATGAGAACACTTGGCAATTCCACACAAAATATTTATTTATTGCTAGCACGACCTAGGTTTCGACATAACTGTCATCATCAGGTGATGATGACAGTAATGTCGAAACCTAGGTCGTGCTAGTAATAATTATTTTGCTTAGAATTACCAAGTGTTCTCTTATCATTTAAAAATGCTGAGCAAGTTCCATAAAGTTACGCCGAAAACAACAAATATTACCTTTAAATGAGATATTGCTTTTGAGTGGTGATATTAATTTCATAAGCAATGAAAGAGATTCAGATAGAGAGTAATATTAAAAAATGTGTTCATAAGAATTAAAAATACTGAATTGAAGAAAAAGGATTGCATGAGCCCCTTGGATAAACACTTGTATTGAACTAAAAAGCTCAATATATACTTCATATTTTTACCATTGAGGTTAATTACTATCCGATAATTTTCAAAGTGATTCGCTTTATCCATACCATTTATTTCCCTATGCATATCTATATCCTATTTTTCTTCAAGCATAATAACATGAAATACGATGGGCTCTACGGTTTCTTTCTTGAATTTAAACGCCTAATCATTTTGTGGTTTGTATCTCCCGTTCCACTGGCGAAATGCATATATGAGTTGTTAATATACATAGAGGTACCTATTATATTTTCCATTACTAAGCAGATGAATTTGGCAGTGGTTAAATTCAACTCAACAATGAAAATGAAAAAACATACTTGGTGTTTTATTAAAGAAAAATATGCTCAGCAATGGCGAAATATCAATTTTTTCGATAATTTTAGTAGATTGGAGAAAAGCTAACTTTCCAATCCTATTCCCACTTCTTGTCTGACAATATGTGGGAAATATCTTATTAGACCGGCGCGCCGCTGATATGTATTTATTTTGCTGTGGCTTCTTTAATCCAGACTTAAAGTGTTCGAATGCTTTATTTTCAGTCTAAATTTAGATCTTTACACAAAGAAGAGTTTATTTCCACTAAATTAATCCTTTTTTCCTCCAGCGCTCGAAAAAAATCCGCCAATTTGGGATCCGTAGTGAATACTAGTTAAGAGGTGGTCGATGGTGGCAACACCAGTTTGCATTTATTGAAAAAGTATGAAAAATACAGATACTTAAATAATCTTATTTCATGGATCTAATGAAATCATAACGTGGTGCCTCTCTCTTTTGGTCCTGAATACTGAAAGAGCACGGCTTTAAAAGCTTAAAAGCGAGCAAAGAGGAAAGTCGATTTCAATCCCTCTTTTTCCAGGAAAAAGCTCATTATTAAAACGAACATTCTAGTGTGGCGTATTATCATTTTTTAAACTCATTAATTGTAAAGGAGTCAATTAATGCGAGAATTGGAATATTTTGGGAAATTTTATGCTCCCAGGCTTTAATCAAGCGAAACAGCTCACGAGTAGAGGAATAAATCAATTGTCCAAAGTGATTTTAAATAATAATGAGAAACGCGGTGACTCAATGGGAAAGTAAAAATATCTCCAACCTCCAGGGACCAAAGAATATACTTTCCAACGCATTTCTCCTAGCAAATTGCGCAGCTATTCTCCAGTGCTTGTTTAATTACCTCCCTACCTTCTTGCTTATTCGTTCGGTCACTTCACCCGCATTATTATGCACTATTTTTTTTACCGTGACCCTTCACTCCTGCAGTCATTCCTCTCTTATCTCACACTCACCGTCCACACCCTTGCTCGCTTTTCCCACCGGCCCTATCTTCAATTCTTTTGCATAATTCATAACATTCCCCCTTTTGGACTTCCACATCCCCCCCCTCCACCCCCCGCGGAGATACTAAATTTCACCACACACGGACGGGGCGCGCCGGGGAGATCGCGGGGGATGCTGCTATACATCCATACGACCCCTCATGAACACTCCGCCCCATACGAGATGCGCGCCCGCCTCCGCTCGCCCGCCTTCCACAAATCCTCCAGACACGAATGCCGGCAAGACAATAGGGTGTTGCCTCGCGAAGTGGAGGCCCAGGCGAGGGAGGAATGGGATGAGTTGATGGAGGAAGCGAGGAGGAGAAGGGAAGAGGAGGGATGAATGGAATGAAGTGAAAGGGGGGTTGAAAGGGGGCTGGGCTCCGGCGTGGGCAGGGAATGCAGAGAAAGGACGCCTGAAAAGATAAATATATATGCCATAGAGGTGTAGTGGAGCACGCACAAATAAAAGCAAGGTCGAGGTGTGAGATATGAATCGACTGTGGGTCATGGAAATGCTCAAAATGATGATGAAGATTAGCCGAGCATTGAGGACGTTCGTTCATTTTTGAAATGGATAGAAGTTACTATTAGTTAGAGGATAATCAGATTTGTCGTGTGATAATTAGATAGATAGTCATGATTGCCCCAGGTAGTAGCTAGATGATAGATGGACAAAAGGGAATGAAGAAAGCTGAATAGGATGTGATGCGATAAATTATATAGTATATTATGGAGAGCTGTAATATAAAGCTAATTCCCTGCCCTCTCAGATCCAAGTAAAACATATCGTGGGTGGGAAATGACTGGCGATTCATGTCTTCATTTAAAAAAAAACATAAAAGAATAAAAATTAATAAAACTATAGATAAAATGGCAACAAGTCACTAGGTTTTTTTAAATAACGGAGAGAGAGGGAAAGAGAATAAACAAGCTATATGCACATATGATGAATAGCACTTATCTACATGTGATAATTAAGAAGTGTTTGACAAATAAACCAA
>LYUA01000648.1:100906-112506 GCA_002093875.1 Calopteryx splendens
TTGACATTAGGCTGACCAATTTACTTCAAAAGTATTACTATAATCAAATGAAAATTCCCATTATGATGGTTATCTTTCAAATTGGGAATCAGTAATGAGAAGACAATTTAACACTAGTTTTAATTCATTTTTAACTTGGATCATATGATGTCTCACCCACATCCTTCCACTTATTTTTCCTTAATGTATGCATGTATCAATGCCACAAATTGAACTATGTATATTAAAATTAGGCAAATAAATGAATGCCAAGACTAATGCATGCATGAATACCACAATAAATGAATTGCGGCATGGAATGACCCTAATATGTACATGGAATACAGCAGTAGTTTCACATCATATCATAGTGCTTTCTATTTTTATTTAAGTCTTTGAGTGCGACAATGTCTTTGTATATTCTGCAGTTCCATCAAAATATTTTGAAGTCTAAAAAACAATATTACCTGAATTTATATCTTACTCATGTTACAAAAAAAACTCCAAAATAAAAGGAGTTTTAAGTTCACTCCTCCTAAAGGATGAGTCAAAAATCAACATTTCAAGAGAAATAGTGCTTAAAAGGATATGATCTAGAATCACCCCCTACCAATGTAGCTTAATTGGATTGTCTATTCACAGAATAATATAATTTATTCTAAAAATTTGAGGTCCCAACTCAATGGATCCACCACTCAAAAAAATAAGCATATCAATTTTCTTCATAATAGGAATCTCACAAGCAGTTATACTCTCAATCCCAAAATTCTCAAAATAATGTTAAACCCACAATTCCTAAAATTCAGAAACTAAGCATGAATACTAAGACACATAAGAGGCACCACCACAAAGGAAAAATAACTTTCAAAGATATGATGAAAAGATACGACAAGTTAAAAAAATATTACTTACACACTCTCAATGCACATGTGTTTAATGGTAAAGTAACCTGGCACAAACCATTAGAATTTCATTACATTTATTTCATAATATACGTACCAATTGAAGAAAGAGGTACTACCATGATGTAGAAGTGGCTTTCTCAAACAAGACCATGTCCATCACGTCCATCAAGGCTACTAAAGAAAATGAAAAATAAAAGTTCAGCTAATTTTTTAATTTAATTCCATGTGTATGATTTATTGGACAACATTCATTTTTTTACAGCATGAGATCCAATGGTAAGTTTCAGCCATGAAATCAGACAAGGGTTTGACATTAGGCATGTCAATTTATTTAAAAAATCTTTGGATATCAGAAGTGTTAAAGCCTTATTGAAATTACTTTATTAAGCATTTGAGCATGTGAGTTCAACTTTTAAGGTCAGTTAATTCCAGTCCAATATTTTCTAGGCAGGAATTTAATCCATTATGAAAACGTAGATTTTTGGATCTTGTTTTTCCACAGACGAGAGAAATGTTAGATCTTTCAATGTAAATAGATCTATATCGATATACGTGGAACTATTCCCAAAACTTTGCATTTGAGAATATCACTCGGCATCAAAAATTCAAATATGACAAACAGATTTTTTGTAGTAAATTGTATCCACTGACGGCCAATCAGTCTATATTTTACAGCGACCCAATTACTTTAAAATGTCCTTCTATCCGAAGATATTTGTGTGTCAGTGGGAACTCATCGAGATTCCTCTGGTGAGAGAAAATAAGGAAACCTGATTTCTGAAGAAATTATTAAAACTAATTCCAAGCCGAATTTAAAATATTCTGAAACGCTAGTAGTGTGTAAATTGGCCTTATACACGTGTTACAAGAACGCAAAATAGAATAACTTGCTACATGAAGCTCGATTGCACACGGTATACCCTTAAAATACATTTGTGACCCCTTGGGCGTATCCCATCTCAGATTAATATCAATCGTAATCGCAGATACATTCAGGAAGATTCAATCATCAACCGTTTGCAGCTTTATCTTCGGTTTAACCGATTATGATCCACTAATTTACAATGCCATCGCAAGTTCAGACATTTTAACGACTAATAAAATTCGCTGTTTTTTTACATTGAAACTCCTAGTTCCCATTCATTATAATGAATATTCCATCATGAAAATTCACACCTACCTGGTCACAAGATTCTTCCGCCATTAGGGAAGAAATACAATCACGGAGAACTAAAATCACATGAGGGTAATCATGAAATGCCCCTTTCGAATCTTCCACTGAAGAAGTGGCGCTGCAAACTGGTGGTAAAGTGCTTAACTTTTTCACTGCCCGTCAATTTTAAAACGAAGGCTGAAATGAGCAAGGCGGCATTATGGATTCTATTTGAGTAATTTGAAGAATAAAATTGTATAGCTAACTCTGACAGTTGCCTTCGTACTTTACTTTATGTGTAATTAATTATTCTCTAAATTTTTCACAAAAATTCAAATTGGTAAAATTCATAATTGTCCGCATAAACTACAATATTATGTTTTTGAACTAGGTGCGCATTTTTTATCCTAGGCACATTGAGTTACAATGTATGAATTTATCGAAAAGGAATATGTATTTTCTTTAGGATTCTTTTCAGATAATCATCAATTATAGTACCTGCCTTCACTATTTTTATCTCTTATTGGTTTTAACGCATCTGATAACTACTCAAATGATTGGCTCGTAATAAATAAAAATGAATAAGTAATATTGGGTGCTCTTACCGGTGGCGTTTTAGTGAATAATAGAAGTATAATAATTGTGGGCAGGTACTCAATTTCCCATAAATGCTTGTCTTAAAAGTATCCTAAAGAAATATAGATAATCCTTATCGATAAATACTAGATTTAAAATTCAATCAATACTGTCAGGAAAAGGATGTAAAACTACATGTCTCGAAATTTTAAAAAACTTATATTTACGAGAGTAATGCATTGAGATTTCGAATATTTAATGCAATTTATAGAACTTCTACATTAATTATACATTTTTAGTTTCATGTTAAATAATTACTGTACTTGCAGAACATATGTAAAGAAAGAACCTTCAGAAAATAGATGAATAGAACAGACACGTATGTCTTTTCTATTCACCTACTTTCTGAAGGTTGTATTCTAGCAGTCTCATTTAGAAGGAAATGAAGATATACTACAAAAATGTTATGGTTAGTTTTCGAATCTCTAATAGAATTTGCACAAAATTTTACTAATGTAATGTTCACTGCATCTTAATTATTAGACAAAACACTAGCTATTGTATGTTAGCATAAATATATTTAGTGGTTGTATACAAGCACAAATTATTCTTGCTAAACTTATATGTCATATTAAAGCAGTACCTGTATGTTACCACGCAAATACAAGGTAATATATTAGGATTATGTTGGAATTATTGAATAAACAGGCCACATGTTGAGGGTAATCAAAAACTTACAGATATTGTAACAGTAGACGGTATGCAAATGACCATGAAAAACATGGTGACAGAATGTACCCATTCAAGCAAAATAATATCAAAGAACCATATTTTGGTATATAGTATATGCCCAATGCCTAACACTTCCACTTACACATATATAATCTCTACTATACATTCCTAAGATCTAGCAGCAACATATATCAGCATGATATACTTTTTATACTTAGCTAAGCATAAAAAGTAGGTACTTTTTTGGCATAGGCTTGGTTAACAAACCTGCCACCATATCATCTGTTCATGGAGATAGAACTTCTATATTCGACCAACACAATCCTTTCTTCAACATTATACCTGATAAAATAATGATAAGCATCAATATGATTGATTCGCTTAAATTCCTGTGAATTTTTAACAATACCTACTTTGAGCTCTTTGTCATTGTTAATAATGGTTGATAATTGAACATCCCACATATCTGAGCAGCAGCAGGGTATACATTACTCAAATTGTCTTTTATTTTAATGACAGAAATTATATGAATCTTACTGTCTCTTCGATTGACATGCCTTATGTCTAGTACAAGACGTAATGATAGTTGGGAAAATAAAACATTATTATTACATGTGACACTGTAACCTTTCAGTACCTCATCCGCTCATTTCTGCCTGTTAAGGAAGGGAGATGCTTTATTTTTTTCTGTTTGTCATGTGTTTCTGGTTGTTCTGCAGGTGGCCAAGAGTCACTCTATCATAAGTACCACTTCAGAGGAACATGAACTTTTGATGAAAATGTGATTAAAGCATAATAATGCCCATGTTTTATGAGTGTCTTCTTTGTTGTGAGTTAGGTTCTTCTTTGTTTTATGGTCTACTTCCATTACAGGGGGTTTGAAGATATCACGTAGGGTGCTGTTTCTATATTTTGTGAAATTGGTTGGTGTTGTGAAGGGTTTGAGAGCTATGTTCAGATTTTATTCAGGTTTGGGGGGATGTATTTACCTCCTGGGCAGCGTTGAATTTTTTGAGGATTACCTGTAGATGGAGAATTGAACGCAAGCTTCCTGAGGATAGTATCTCATTTGTCGAATACCGTGGTCGTGGGGGAGATAGAACTTTGGTGAGATGGTTAAGAGAACGGAGGTGAATGATGTTTAGATGGATTTTGACTTTTTTTATTTGGAAAGAAGAAGTAGAATCAAGAATGGGTTGAGGACGTTGAGATCAATATCAAGATTCCATATATTTGAATATAGGATTTGAGTGTCATTGGATGTAGGAATGGAACTTTTTGCCATGGTTGTTGAGGATTTTGTAAAGAAGATGGACACCTAACTGGTCAAACGTATCCAAAGAGGTATTTAGGATAAACTTTTCATCCTTTGCTGCATCACCTAGAGTACAACACTCAGATTCAGTACAGTTGTTAGCTATTTACCATAGTTTATTTGGTTCCCAGTTAAAAATAGACCTTATTTAAAAAAAATCCAGTATATGATTTTTTGTCAACAGTGCCCCTGGCCCAGTTAGCATCTGTAAGTATTTTTACTAATTTTCTACTTTTCTGGGAAACCATTCCAAAGTTTGGATGCTGTTGTATTCTAGTCTTCATGTCCGCACCTATTATGTGTCACATTGCATTGCATAAATGGATTGAAACAAGTAGGCACAAGAAGCCACCACACTAGCAGGCCGAAGTTTCAATCCCAACACTTGGGAAATGTCAGAAATTCCCGAACTCTTCATACTTTTAAGTACATTTGATATATATGTGATGTTCAGCATGGTCAATTAAAGGCGTAAAAGGTCCCACCTCAGTGCCTCAAAGATTTTGATACTCCCTCTAGCCCATTAGTCAATCAAGTTCTGAAAAAGGTATACCTACATAGGGACTTCAAATAAAAAAGGAACGTGAGGGAACATCATTTTCTCACCTCCTACAAAGGCAGCATCATTTTCTAATTACCCCCTGCACCCAATGATGCTCCCATTAGGGGAAACACTGGTCTATCAAGTATTGTAATATGTACTTGGTACCCATGGGAAGAATCTTCTATGCACAATGTGATGCGTAGAAAAGGTGTACTACTATCAAAGACAGTCAATAATTGAATGCTAAACACTACTTAATTGAGACCAGCCCCCAAGGTGATTTTATACTTAATATTTCAAGGTCAATGAAAAAGGTCATAAAATTATTGTTGATTCTTTATTTCTTGCTGGGAACCTAGCAGCACACTGGAAAACATTCAAGTAAAACTTTGACATTTTTCTCATAGCTATAGCTATAGTGGCAAAGACTCAAAGCCAGATCTGATAAAAATAACAAGACTTGAATATCATTGGCCAAGATGATGTAGATGTGTACTATACTCTGAGACTCACAGATGAGGAATGATCAAACAATGTTACTGTTTTGAAAGCTATAGTAAACAACACTGTGCCAAAAATGAATGTGACATAAGAAAAATATGTATGTATTCAATCAAAGATGTTAAGCTGATGGTGAACTGATAGACCAGTATGTAATGAACTCAAGAAAGCTATCTTAATGCTGTAAATTTGGTGCTCTGGAGGAATTCTTAATTCGTGACTGAATCATTCTGGGAATATTCAGTGCAGCTATTGGGGAAAATCCGCTCCAAGTCAAAGATGTGATGCCTGTGGAATGGAATTAATTATCCTGTAAACAGTCACAGCTTGTTGTGTCTGATCCCTGTGCGATTGCTTTGTGTGTTCATTTCTACGTAGGGATTCCTGGCTTCCGATACTCACCCCATAAATCACCACGTTTAACTGGTTGACTGCGTTCTCTGATAGCTAACAACTTCATGGCCTCTGGCGTTTTCTTTTTCCCCCCTTATAAATTGTTAAGGTCATAGCAGCTCAACCTCCCATATTGATTACACATTGCCAAGCAGATGAAAGGAGTTAGCAGCAACCACAGTAGGTACAGAATAGTGGGTTACACCAATCTGAGGATGCACCAGAGGGTATCCAACCAGCGGATGCAGTGTAATTCAGCAGAAAATTATTTGGTAGTGTATGGATTACAATTTTTCATTTTATAGATTCTGGTGTCAAATAAAACCCAATATGAAATTGCAATTTCAGTATCCAAGGTATTATTATACTGTAAATTAATGCAGGAATTGAGGCATGAGCATGTACCTTCATAAATGCATTGTGTAGCATATTATGCAGCAAAATGAACATGATTTACAGTGGTGTGTTTAAATATGCTAAATAATCATGTCATTGGAATTTGAGGAATCAACCGGTGATAGAACACTGACTTCTCTCATCTGAGCCTGTAGAGATTAATTTTGCACTATCACCAATGCCAATTATCATAAATTTGTGATCCATAAACAAATGTGATATAATATATAATTCTATAAGCATTATTTGCAATAACCATCATCTAATACCTTGTTTCCACTAATATAACAAAATTATGTGCTTCCATTTCCTCTTGCATGGCCATCCTAACTCAATGCTGCCCTTTCTAAGAAGTTGATAATGAGCCAGTGAATAGCATGTTGCCAATCACAGACTGAAGAAGAACACATACATATTTTTTTATGATTCATACTTTTTCAATGTTTTTTGCTGACAAAGGAAATGGCTATAAAAATTTTGTATCTGCAAAAGCAACTTTCATAATTATTTGCTCTCAAATTCAGTGAAGCTTTCTTGTGGCCCATTGACATTATTAAGGATGGTTGCTTATAAATTGGGAATTTATAAGTTTTGAATCAATTATGCTGCCATCTAAATCCAACATTTGATTGATTTAAGAAATACATTTTGAAATAGAGAATCAAGCAAGATCTCTCACAAATCGCCCAACCTTTGTCCATTTTGTATACCTGCATCTGCCAATCCAGATTATCGTATTTCAATCATAAATCTTATTTCCAGTTTCCACCACACTACTAGGAATTATGATAAATTGGCAGCATTCAGAACTACAAGTTACAAAGGTAAGAACATGAATTCTTACAGTAATTTGCTCTGATGCTGGTTGATACATTGGTAGTGAAACGAGGCATCATAGCTTCTTCATGGATACTCAACTTGTTTCTTGGTTATGATTGTAATCACTTTTTCAGTTCCAACGCATTAGGAAATCACTATAAAAGTTCACTTTTCTCATAAATTTTCATCTTAAATAAACAGCAGCGTCTAAATAATGGTAAGAGAGAACTCTCTAGGCCATAATATCATGTTAGCTACCATTCATGATATTCGACAGTAATACTTGAATCCTTTTATAAATTATATATATTGCATGATGATTTAAGGGGAAATAATTACTTTCCAGGAATCAACTCACAATACGAGTAAATACATCATGTCTACTAAAAAACAATAACAACTAACAGATAAAACTAAAGTAAAAAGTAAACAGGGTCTTGATCGGTGGTCAATTCAAAACTCCCAAGCAAAATGTCAGATCAATAGGACTGACTGGGAGAGTAACAATTTTATGACCATTTATGATTTATTTATGATCTTATGACCATCATTTTTGTTTCTACAAATCTACTGTTGAATATCGTAGTGTAAATATAATTCTTATAGAACATTTTTCACGGTACGGTCAACCATTCATTCTTATTCCACCTTTTAAATGTTATGGTAGAGCACAAAGCTTTCTGAAATGTCATACCACCATACCAATGGCTACCAACATGAAGAATGACTAAAGCTGAACCTCTGGGAACAAAAATAAGAACTTTTGAAAAATAATTAATTTAATTTCCAACAAATGCAAATTAAATGAAGTTCTGAGCATCATTGATTGTTTGACCTTGATCAATAATTTTTGATTCAACAGACTCAACTTTGTGTTCCAGTATTACAAAATGCATATCTCCACTTTCCAGAGATCTCCTATTACTATCATAGACACAGTTAGTGATACAGTCTAGAGAGTCTATGAGCACTGTTTTAAAAACTGTGATATAAGCATTCATGTACTGCAATATTCATTCAATAAATAAATATAAAATTAGAAAAATATTTTAAACAATTGAAAAATATTCTCCTTAGAGCTTATATAATCTAAGACTCTTAGCACCACTGTAAGATAAATATTTTGTAATTTTTTATATTTTTAAAGTTTAGCAGTTAATGAATTTTTTTTCATCTTCTGCACAGACATATAAAATGATGTGACGATAATTTGAGTGATAAATAATTTTTCCAAGAAAAATACAATTACTTTATACCTCATGCAGTTTTATAAAGCAAACATTGAGTAAGAAAAATATGAAAAAATGTTTAACCTTAACAAAAAACTTCTGACAAAGAGCAGCTTGAATTAGGACACTATTTTTCACCACAACACAAATGTTACACAAATATGTCGATTTGCTGAGACATTCCGATGAGCAGTTAAGAAATAATTGGATTGAAACCACCATGGACACTAGGAGTTGTGGAACAGTCTCATTCACAACACCTCTCACTCCTGGATCTTTGGCAACTTCAATTTTCTCCTTCGCTCTTCAAAACCTGTGGATTCAACATAGGCACAGTTGCCTCGGTTGCGAATCACACACTTGTGTGTGGGCATGAAAGTATTCCTTCACAACATTGGAGCTCTTAAGGTTGACAGCACTTTCAGAGGGAACACCACTTTTAAAATCCACTGCATGCACACCAGAAATGTTCCCACATCAGAAGTCACTCTATTTGGTCGCCTTTCTTGGGGAACTCATTTCTTATCCCTCCCAGAAGATCAGAAGGAGGCAATTATCCCTACAATACTAGTCCATACACCGGTCACAAATCCGAGTGCACCGAACAGGAAAATGATGATATTTTTCCACATGATCCACTTGAACTTCCCAAGATTTTGGTAACGGTAAACAGTTTCCAGAATGGCGGGAAACAGAAGCCCAGCCGTTGAAATGCACACCGCACCAATGAGTCCCATCAGTGAATCCAGTGCCGGAATAGCCAATGCAATGCATGCTGAGGAGTATACCAAAAAATTAAGAAAAAATATTATAATGAGTGATTATAAGAAATGTCAAGTTTTTGAGGAAACAGTCATTAAATGAAAAAAGAAGAAAGATGATCTTATCAATTTATATAATACCCCTAGAAAAATACTAGTCTGCAGCAGACAAAGAGAGGGAAATGCCAGGGTGGATAAAGGTGTGAGGCTGGAAAATCAGATCATAGAAGAAGTGGATGACTTTACATAACCTGGAAGTAAGTTAAGTGGCATCAGAACTCATAGCCCATAGGTGAGTTTTGTATGTATTTTGTTGTACTAGGGATAGCAGAAGTAAATGATAATATATGAGTAGAATAAATCAGGTAAAAATATCTTAAATTTAAAAAGAAAGGTATGCAACAGTCTTAGCTTGAACATGATAAAGAGATTAATGAAAGCTTTTGTATGGAGCACTACCATGTGTGGGTGTGATACATAGACAATTGGAGCAGAAGTAAAAATAATTTAAAGGTTTTGAAACCTGGTGTTACAGAAGGTTACTGAGGATAAGCTGGAGAGACAAAATAAATTTATTCTGGAAGATTCCATTGAAGGCTAGAACAAAAAGGAAGGCCACGCTTGCATTGTAATGAAACAAACAATGTAAATATGTATATATATAATTGTTTGTGATTTAATTTTGTTGACGATATCTATTGTNNNNTCTATTGTGGTATGTAGCCATCTAACGATAAATAAAGATTATGATTATGATTTCATTCTGTAGATGGAGAAGATATGGAATGCTGCTCATAAGTGGATGTGAAGAGGAAGGCAGATGGAAGATTAGGATAGAGAACTCCTGCCAGCTAACGAAGAAGAAATAGTACTGTGAGTCACTACCAAGGATTTCTTTGGGGTTGGTCAAATCATTTCTCACTGTTGGGAATGAGCAGTGGTCCTAGTGCAGTAGGCTTGGATAGGAGTCTCAAACATGCATGGTACCCCAGTGAAATCATTAAATTGTAAATCAACTCACTGAGCTTATTTGTAAAAATAAAATCACCGTGAGTTTTTTAAATGGGGATGGGGAAAGTGTGAAAATGAGGGTATTTACCTTGTGAGCCAGTGGTTTAATGTGTTGACGATCCTATGACCAGATTTTAATTGAAAATCTAAATTTTGACGAAACCAAACACAATATGTGATTCATGTACAGAGGATCGGAAATATTTGCATTCGTTGGATTACCTAGTTACAGTAGATGGATGATTAAATGGTGACCTTGTCAGATTTGGCATAACTAGAGGCTCAAAAGTATTTGGAGTCAGGCCTATCTTATGGACTTGGTTGGACATGGTTTATTTAAAGACACAAGGAGAAAATTAGGCATTAAGTATTAAAAAATAATAAATTTGAAATGCCATGTGGATCTACAAGTACCTAACAAGTAAAAATAAAGACTATAAAATTACCTGCACCAAAAATTCACCATGAATATTGGGCATTTAAAGAACCCTGGGCTCCTTAAAACTACATTTTCTGCTTCTCCTGACATTCCTGGCAGATAATATGCTTCTTGGGTACCCAAAAGCCATTCTTAGCTTATCAACAGATTTACCATAGGCCAAGCCACCAGAGTTCACATAGGACTACGCCATTGAGTCCATGACCTTTAGGTTCCATTACCCACCAGAATAGCCATCCCCTCCCCTCAATTTCTTTATTTATATTTTTGCTTATATCGTTTCATGGCACAAAATTGTTCATAAAAGTAGAGTTGTGTATCTGCAAGACTTTGCCAGAATTGATGCAATCTACACTGACATCCTACTAATTATTGCATAAATGTTAAATGCAAGTACCTACATCCTTGGATTGGAGCTGAAAAGGAAAAAAGTGGAAGACTGAAATTGCATCAATACTTAACCGGTGAACAGCACAAGGATCATCCTGTAAACGTGCTCTGGCTGGAAGGGTCCCTTCCACTCACTCTTCAGTCTTGGGAACCACCTTTGGACACCTCCCCAGGTCATCTGCACCGCAACGTACATCTGGAGGGGATATGTCAGGCACACCGCCAGTGCCAGCATCAACTTGGTCGACTGGGCAAGACTGTGTTTACAAGCAGCGATCAAGAAATTTCAATCAGAATGATTCAATTGTTGAAATACCACAGGGATACACCATATGCAATCCTGTCATCAATTTTATCCACATGAGCAAGATTTTTTCAGAAAATATATGTATCACACATAGTAGTAGGGGTGTAAGGGGAAGTGATGCGTCTCAAATAGCCTCTCCCTCTCAAGTGC
>LYUA01000648.1:133669-145930 GCA_002093875.1 Calopteryx splendens
GCCGGCTTCCTCTCCCAAGTACGGAACGTGGTCATGATCGAAAGTGAACTCCTATAGGAGTGGGTGGTACATAGGTAGACGCATATGCTGACAAGCTCGCATAGAGAAAAGGAAACGGTCCTCTCTTCTCCCTCAATAAAGCACTGAACTACTTCCGAGAGCTGGCGCGAGCGAGAAGGGGAGAGAGAGCATTTCGCGCGCATTGAGATCCACAACTTGAGGTGCGAATTGGCCGGAACGTTCCGCCTCCCAACTGCCTGCGACCGAGAGACTGGAGAAGCAGAAGAGTTAAAGGCTTCGAGTCGGGAAGTCGATCCCATAAATTCAACATTACTGTGCGTAAAACGACACGTCGGTCAGTCGCGCCATACCACACGTCTGGCACCTGTTAATCTCCTCTCCTACGCGTTGCTTCCCCTATTTACTCGCCCTCGTGCTAACTCGTGCTGCATCCTCTCGCCCGCTGGAGGCAGCTAAATTTGCAGGTATAGTCTTTCCCCTCTCTGGATCACTGTTCGCTCAAATCTCCCTGGTTGAATACTGCCTCCCGTATTAGCCGATCAGGCCCACCAGCGCAGTAGGCTACTGAGTGTCGCCCAGGTTATCACGTACTTACAGTTATAAACCGCATTCCACTCCATTTCCGAGGGACACGAGGGCAGGATGGGAGGATTGGGAGGTTGTGAAAAATGGGGGATGAGGGAGAAGAAAACACGGGATGGGGTATAATTAATGGGAGTTTGTTGGGTTCTCTTGATTGGGAAGAAAGGTTAAACATTCAAGATGGATGGGGATGATGCGGTGAAATGCATCAAAATATTGGGAAACATTCACCGTGCAGCGGAAATGATTTTTCTGGCTATGGATCGCAGCAGTATGAGGTCCAGGAGAGGGTGAAGAATTTTTAATGGAAGGCATCGCGTACAGCATCGTAGGGTCTTGTATTGGAGATAGTGGTGGGGTGGAAACCAGGGTTACATGAGGCGGGCTTCTGGCAGTCCCCACATGTCTGAGGGCTTATTCTGGATGAATATTATGAGTAATTATTGAGAGTGCCATTTCTCGCACTTCTCTCATAAGGACCCCATCAGACATTTTGGATAGGTTGTCATGCTGAATTCTGAGAGGCCGTGTTCCATTGCTGCGAAGTCCGTTATCAAGGTGGTATCGTTTCCAAGTTACGCACGTCCTTGGAGACGTATCACGCTGATTGTATGTAATGAGCGGCCAGAATCGCTGTGGCAAAATGGCAACACATATTTTCGTAACAATTGATATAGACTTGAGGGAAATAATATCATCAAGCTTTTCATTATATGCTAATCGATAAATGTCAACACCATATTAATACGATGGAAGGTATTATTTGATTTTTCGCGGGAAAATCACGAACCTCTCCTCTACTATCGTCGTGATTAACGAATATAGTACAGATCGCGATAACATTAACTGAGGACATACGAGGTGAGTTTAAAGAGTGAGTACCGTTTTGGCACAAAAAACTTCAAATATTGTATTTTCGTTTGAATTTATGTTTACATTAAATAGTCAACAAACTATTTTTAACATAATTTCCGTCGTCGTTGAGGCAATTTCAATTCCCGATCTTAGTTTCTGTCCTTGAACTCTCACGTTCTACGAGAATTCCGCCGAGTTTCTGTCAAAGTGGCTGTCCAAATTTCGTGTCCATAACGGACTAGGGATACCGTCTAAGCGTTAACCTTGATTTATGGGAAAAACTAAGAATTTTGTAATAAAATAATACTTCATTCAAAATTTCTCTTAATCATGATGCCTACGTCAAACATGTAGCATTCGGGAAAATTTATTAGATTTAAATTTGCAAAAGTTAATTGCAGGGTGCATATTTCGTCTAATATCGTCACCTATCTGCAATGAAAGGTAACGATAAATCAAAAAATCTCATTTCATAGTGAGGGAACATATGACAGTGTTACTACCTTATTTCGTCAACTTTCAAATTCAGAAGGTAATCCGAGGATTTATTTCAATATCCTGAGCTATTAAACGTATACATTGACTCCAGATGCTTACATAAGTTTTCCCCATCCCAGTAAGCTGTAGTTTTGTTAACCTCACTTACCAGAGAATGGACGCAGTGCGTGCAAATAAATCCAATGACGAAAGTGCCGACGAGGCCGAAGGTCAAGCCTGCGTTTTTGAAGGCGAGAGGCATGGCAAGTATTCCGGCGCCAAGGGATCCTTTCACCAAATGGATGAGCGTGTCGGTGTCACTAGGGATAAAAGCATAAGAGTTAGCCAATCGGAAAGCACTTCCAGAGGAGTTAAAGGAAAAGGCTAAAACGTGGTCAAAGACCACCGTCTTGAAGGCACGGATGTATGTACTACATACATATGGCTAGAAAAAAGTCATGGAAAGACCCTTGCATGAAGTGGACCCACCAACCACCACCCTGACGGTTTTACAGCATCCCAAACACAATCCACTCCATTCCAAAAGAAAACCCTCGTCCCGAATCCTCGTCGACCAGTCAAGGCACAGCCCCCTTTTTCTCAGCTATGGCTGTAACGGAACTACGACAGCTTCCATATAATTTATAAGTGTGCCGTTCATTTTGTTATTACCGTGTGCTATGGCTGTTTCGACGATTGTATGTATGCGTGAGTGCGCGTAACTGTGCACGCGTGTGTAAAAGAAAATTTAGACATAAAGGGGCAACGCACAAAAACAGAATTCGACAAAAAGAGACACTCATACCGAATTTTAATATTTCGTTGGCGAAACCACCTTCTTCAGCGGAAGAAATGAAAGAAATAGAATGAGGTAAGCTTGTGGAAAGTGGGTGACGGAAGGGAAAGGAGTGGGTAAGGGGAGGGAGGGTGGTGTGACGTCGTAGCAGAGAAGGGTGAAGAGGAAAATGGGTATTAATTAATAAGATATTTAACCTATGGGGTTTTGCACGTGTCAACGAGCCATATAGCATACATGTACTAAACTTTTTAACTGGTTTGGGGGGGTCTGTGAGAGGGAGGGAGACGAGTATGGAAATATTGAATCTATTATTGAAGGATATGTTATGGAGGGAGGCGTGTTTAGGAACCGGGAGATTGCCTGAGGCGGAAGAAGGGTTTGCATGAAGCGCGGTGGTTGCTGATTTGGATAATAAGAGGTGTGGTACATTGATTGGCCTTCTACGGCCGTCGATGTCTGCCAGATGCAGTCAAATGCTTCCGTCTAAAATGTGAGTATCAATGTCAGTGTGCCAAATGACACAAATGCACACGAGGAACAATAATGTTTCTTGTGTGTATTTGTGTCGTTCAATTCGAGAAAGCGAGGAACCACTCCTTTTTTTAAACTTCATAAATTCAAATGATTTTGCATTGCATTTAGGTTTAATTATGCTGCGTCAAGCATGTCATATTATACGTACACAGAAATCGGAGCAACGGGACGACGATGAAACACATCTATGCTAAAAATGTCAGTGTAGAATCAAAACTTTAATATATTTAAAACCCGTAACAATAAAGAGATTATTGTGTAGGCTTAAAATAAAATTGAGAAGATTTATTATCCCTTTGAAACACGTCATAGCTGGCCCCTTTTTTATCGACTTTTCTCTTTCGCGGACTTAAGTAAGGTGAAATATAGTTGGTAGTTTCGGCCGTTACTTGGTGTAAACGATTCATCATAAATGATAAACGTGGTTTTTCGACAATTTTTTTAACTCTACCCTGGTTTCGACTATAAAGTCATCGTCAGGTGAACCACCTAAAGATGACTTGGTAGTTCATCTCAAGGTGACTTTATAGTCTAAACATGGGTATCGTTAAAGAAAATTGTGGACAACCAAGTTTGTTTATCTTTTATCATCAAAGTGAAATATCCCAAAGGTGAGACTCCATAATCGTGGATGCTGGAAAACGTTTCGCTGAACGCATGTCAAATGTTTTTAACGTTGCCCTAAAACATTCGAAAGCTAATCCTGCTCCTGAGCGACTCAGAACTTCATTCCGATCGGTGTGGCCTTTTGCTCTTACGTGGTCGGGTGATCCAACTCCCTCTTGTTGAAAATGCTGTCCCCTCCGAAGGACTTCCTTCCAGGCGGCGGCGGCGGTGGGATCTCTATCGTACTCAGCTCGCCAATTTTTCTGGAATGAGATGAAAAAATTATTTATTTTTCAGTTGCATCAAAATGGTCTTGCGTCAAAACCTAACGCAATTGTGTTTAACCGTGACTCAACACAGGAACATCAACGTTTTTCGTTTGAATACCTACACTGATTGTGCCTGAAATCACCAACTGATAAGGATTCCTTTTTTTTACCAACCTCATTCTGAGTGTATCTGTTACAGAAAGAACCCCACGGCTCCAATCCGTAACAATAAGAAAATTAGATAAGACGTTGGAGGAAAAAAATCACGACACAATTCCAAAAATAATATACATACATAGCACTAATTGTAACAGGACTTGATGATTTAAGTATCAGGATCGTCTGATTTCGGTACGTTACTAAAACAGAACGTGTCCTTCATCATCTAATTTTTCCTTCTCTACCCTTCTACCTGGGTGATATTTCATGAAATATTTTTTGTGGAACTTCAAACGATTTCTTTCCTCCGCGATGAAGGAATAAGCTAGTGGCAATGGCTCTTCACTAACGGGCGTGCATGACTGTCAAGTGACATTGAACAATTAGAGATTTAATGACAAAATGTAGTGTTGCTAACCGTTGGCGAAGATAATTTAAATGGCAATTGGCGGTTCATAAATGTGCCAACCGACACAACAGACCCTGTTGTCCTCTCCCTACCTGGCCTATGCTGGCTGGCATGCGAGTGATAAATATGATTCACACGGGAAATATTTATGTGGATGATGTATTTTTGAGCTTGTATGTATTTTCTAGAATTCATGTTAATTTAAATAAGTTTACCAAGATTTTCGCTGTGAAATTAATTGAAACATAAGTACTAATATTAAATAAAAATTACGAAATAATAATTCGATCGTGCTTATTTAAGGAGTTTATAGATTTGATGTTAACCTTAATAGGGAATGAATAAAAAATGGTACAATTGACAGGATTAATTAACATAATTATTCACTCTTAATATTATAGGGTGTCAACCGATCAGAGTAGAGTTTTAGACTCTCCTCGAAGACGTTTACACAACGCTGTGGACTTCTGGGAGCTTTCGTGTAGCATAAATGCTTTTGGCCACACAGTTTCCTTCTTCAGTTCCATGTACATACACGCCGTCCGAAAGGCTTATTTCTCCCTCTCCCTTCATAGCCCTACTTTCTTCCTCCTATTATACTCCCCAATTTCCCTATCCCTCAATATCTACTCCACAACTTTTTCTTCCAAAGGGAAAGTATACCTCGAATATCCCCTCACACTGAAATGACCATGTCTAACACTTCCCCGTTTGGCTCCCTCTCCGTACAGCTAATAATCTCCATTTTTCTCCTCGCATCTTTACTTTTTTAAATTTTATCTTTAATTTATAATTACGAAATTCATGTTTCTCATTTTTAAACGAATATTGGAGCTTCTAAACACACAAAAAAGACCACGAGCTTCAGAATACAAACATTTTTGCCGACGCCAACTCGAGTAATAAGGATTGACAGAAAAAAATTACATCGCACCAAATTAGACTAGTTGTTTTTATTAGACGACGTATCGGCATTCAAGAATTTTACAGCACTTACATTATTTTCAAAATTTCGTACGGTCATCCCCTGAAACCCCATACGTTATAGTTGGGGATGAAAGATGAAAATTATGAGCTGGGTTTAACACTGTAAACGGACACGGATATAATTATTCACCAATGTTTCCATATTTTTTGGTCCAAGCTAGGGAGAGAAATGTTAGGGGGAGAGGAGGGAGGCAGACGTTTATTTTTAGAGGGAGATCTGAGAAGGGATTTTGATGATTTCATTTTCGAGTTTGATGTTGTCATGGAGGATGATTTTCAATAGTTGCAACGCGGCTTATAAAATTGATAAAAACAGTCCCAGGCCGAATTAGAGGCTCGTATCCTTTAGTGTATATATTAGTGAATTTATCTTCCTCAGTAGTTAAATAATCAACGCAGTTAGTATTCATCCTATTCAACCTATCTGATCCATCGCTTCCTTATTTTCCGTTAAGTATTTAATTTCTTCTTACTGTCGCAGTTTTTCAATGTTTTGGTTTCTCTGTGATAGAGGGTAGAATGTTGGGTAGGCGAGGTAGAGGGAGGAAGAGATTAGGCATTTTGGATGGAATGAAGGGTGGGAGAAAGTGTGCAGAAATGAAGAAAGGGTTATTGTAGGGGTGTGCCCATCAGAAATCTACCTTAACCGGTAGATTACCATTAATAATTATAATTATTATTAACATTAATTTTCTCAAATTTTATTTCTACATTATATATTTATCTATATGGAAGTACATGCAATTGGGGGAGCCTGTACGTGCTAAATAAATGATTAATATTATCTACGGGTCTGGTGTACAGTAAATTTTAATCCGTGGAAGAAAGTAGACATTCAAAGGCCTGGAATATCTGGAAGTATCGATACCTGAGTGTAGGTAGTCAATGCAAACCATTTGAAGGGTGTTGTATTCCGAGAGCGCGGCAAGCGAAGGCTTTTCGCAGAAAACAGACAAAGCTGGACCATCCTAGACGATCGAAAATCCATACAAAGACATTCATGACGAAAGAGGGTAGTTCTAATACTTAATTCTAGATTTGATGCGAGTTACGCGCCTAAACCGGTTGAATAAAGAATATTGGCTTACCCGAAGGTACGAACAAAATGATCGTCTCCTCCCCCAAAGGTCTATCACCAACCATTCGACGGGTTCCTTGTACGGGCTTCACAATCAATCATTAGCATTTCAATGCTCTTCGAAAATCATACTCATTTACTTGTTTATTAAATCATAGCAATAAAATATTAGGCTCTCATGTGCGTCCATCATCTTGCTAAAACATTGGAAAGCACAAAATAATAAACAAAACGTGGAAACATGCTTACCATGCAAAGAAAACAGTATAAATTTTGCTCAAACATTACAGTATAGCATTTGCTCAAATATGTTGACATTTCGCGGGTAAAGAAGGAATAAGAGTCCAGAAGAGGAATACCGTTATAAATTGGGTTTTGCTTTTATCAGACAAAGCGTCCATGCGCCCGTTGGTATCCTGCGATTTCAAAGGAACGTTTTCGGTAAATGCCTGGAAGATGAGGCCATTTTGGTTCGGCGTTGAGTAATTACGCAAAAAATGTTTTGCTGTGGAATATCTGGCTGTGGGTTGTTCAATTGTTTATTCCCAATACAGTGAACTATGTACTTTGAGTGCGTACACACTGGCATCCCCTAACACGACAGCGATTTATCTAGAATAATTTAATGAAGAATGAATAACGCGATGCTTACACGAAATCAGTTATTAAAATCGACATTGATAAATATTTCTCAGTATTAACCTGAATAATCGATCGATATCTTGCGTAATGGGATAATAATTCTGTATTTTATTTAATAACTCCCCTTTCTCTACATTGAAGGCACCGCCTCAGGTCACTTTACGCCTTTCGATCCGCGTCTGTCAATCCATCACCTATAATAATTAAGTATAATTCACAACATGTACGCAAAATCCCCTTAGAATATGGTCATATTTGAGACATTTTTATGTTTTTATTTGTAAGTAATCCCAGAATGTACGTGAAATAGATGTAATTGAATAATGTAACAATACTATTGAATAATCATTAGAGGTTCTTAGGGACAACGTATTTTCATTTCATCACAATATTTTGCGAGTACTCTGCCCTTGGTATACCTTATTTCCGCAAATGCTGCATGCTTTTTAAATTATTACCGAAACTCACCATAGTTTATTATTAATGGTAATCTAACGACTAAGGTAGGTTTTTGACGGACGACCTCTACAATAACCTATCTTCATTTCCGCCTACTTTCTTCCTACCTTAGTTCCATCCAGCACGCCTAATATCTTCCTCCCTCTACCTCGCCTGCCCAACAACATACCCTCTTTCATATTCTTCGACAAGATTCTTCTACCATTTGTGTCTTTGGCTGAGAATAGATGAATTTTTCGTGCTCCGATCATTAGTGAGTGTAACGCGGGAAAATGATACAGCAAACCGTGAAGTTTACTGAGTAGAGAGAGTGACCTGACAGATTGGATCATTTGAGATGTGAGCTCGGAGAAGGATCAAAACAGTGAGTTGGACAGATAGGGAGACTTAATGAAAAGGTGTGTTCGATGGGGTGACGGAAGAGATAAGGCTGGCTGGGGATATTCGTTATAGAGAAAATAGTAATGAGGGGGTGTTAAAAGCCAATGGACTATTGTAGACTGAACACTTGATAAGTGGAGAATATTAAAGAGGAGAAAAGTAATTTTCTAAATATTGAAAAGTGCGAGAAGCACAAAATTCAGCGGAAAACTAGTTTTCGTACAGTGATAGTAGTTCATTAGGTAATTTTGATTTATTATTTTTACATTCCCACTGGAATATTTTGATTCGCACAGCCTAGTTATAGCAATTACTGTATTCCCGACATCCTTCGAAATGCGTAACGGACTCTGCAATGTCGAAACCTGGTTGTGTGAATAAAATCATTGTAATGGAAATGGAAAGTTCTAAGTCATGTTGCCTTATATTGAAACTTTCCAACGAGGTGTTGAAAAAATATGTGATATTATATTTTTCTGCAAAATTCTTCAACCCTTGCAGGAATGGTCATAAAACATACAACGCCGAAGACAATATGACTTCCGGTCTTATCCAGTCACGTACACCTATCTGTTGCCCTTATCCACCCACGTATCACATAATCACAAAAGCTCTGCTGTATCAGCTCATCTCCCTCCTTAATAAATTCCGGATTTCGCTGAATCATTTTTCTTCGCTGTACCCACTGGTGGACATAATGGAAAAGCCATTGGAAATGGAAACTCAATGGAAATGTACCCGCTGATGAATTTAATGGGACTTATTTATTCATTAACACTCACTTAAGCTGTCAATTAATTTACGGTCACCTGGCGTGGAGTTACGAAACGAAGGTTACTCTCTATTATCACTAATTGAATAATACTCTCACATACTACTTCCATACTATTCCATCCTTACATACTTATTTCTCCTCTCCCACTTTCATAAAAGCTCTTCTGTTCCCGAAACTATTAACATTCCTTGTCTCGAGTGTCTCTTCAACCAGCGAACACCCATGAATTTCTCGGCCTACCCCTTCGTCTCTATCTTAAACCATTCACTATTCTCTCATATATCTGTTTGGTAATCCGAATCTCATCCATTATCTCAAATTAGCAAAACACTTCTTTACTACTTTCCCACAGTAAATACCTACTAGGGATCGGGCGCGGGAAAAGGTATGCTGGCCATCGAGGTAGTCCCTTCAGAATGGATGCTGGCTTGTTTAGAATAGTGGAATCGGGCCTGGGGTATGGCAAGGTTTTAAATGTGGCATGTACATATCCCAAAAGTGATCGACTGAGGGTCGTACCAATCAGTACGGAATGCTGCACGAGGGACGGGTACTGCAAAGGCCGGTAGCGTTACCTTATACTATTCTTGCATACTTATTAATCACCGGATATGTTTCAATTGCTCAATTCATCCGTGACTTACTTTTAAGGTTCGAAGAGTTTTATAATATTTGCCTCTAATTAATCGATAAATGTCCACGCACGAATAGAAGTTAAAATGCTCTTATGCATAACAAAATAATTGAAAACCCTGTAAATGATCCAACCATCAGTAAATTGAGAGTGATATGCCTATTACAAGCATCATAATACTTGCTGTTCCCCATACTAGGTGCACCCAAAGTTGTCGAGAATTTGAAGTCCTCCCAAACCATTAGCAGTCCAAAAGTGTGTACCAATGACCAATTGTACCAATGCACCAATTCTTGTCACCAATGTACCAATTCTTATATGACTATGGACTAGACAAGAGTGAGCTATTAAAACTAACAGATGGTGAGTAATATCATTACAATGAAGCGTCTAAGCACGATTGTTTTTTTTGTAAAATAGCCAATGACGCCCTCCTCGAATCGGACAAAGTGCAAGCAATAATACCAGAGGTCTATGCCAGTGGTAGTAGCATTGAATACCAGTGATCTATGCTAAACAAACACGTTTTTAACTTAAGAAATAATTTATTCAACTAACAGCTAAACTGCTATTTTTTTATTAATAATGGCTGAGGGAAATTACTTTTACCGAGAGTTGATTTCGTCAGGTAGTCGTTCACACTTTCCGTCTGTTATCTTGTCTTGTCAAGGAAATTTCGTACTCTCATGCAAATTTTTCGTATTATTTCTAGAGATCATCAAAAGAAATTATATTCTCTACTAAAGGTGGCTATGGTGGAATTCGCTCGCTCTGCCTAGAATTGCTTCATTGGTTTGAAGGACCTTACTCAACGCATTAGCGATTAAATCGCTGAGAGAAAAACGAACGGACTGCCGACGAATTCCGGTTTAACAAATTCAGTGCTTCCACTGAGTTCTTATCTCGGGATTGGTGTATTTCTTCCCCGCATAACTTCTCACCGGATATGTTTCAATTGCTCAAAACAGCTTTACAATTTTAATGGTGGAAGCTTCATCTAGGTCTACTCACACTTCCCGTTTCTCAGCTCCCCATGATGACCGTGGTTTTATGGACTTTTTCCAGGATGGCATTGTTCCTTTTTTTGCGAAAAGTGAACATGTAGAGCATTTAGAGAGCGTTAAAAAAAGACAGCTGCTGATGATGAACATTTCTGAACCACGAACGATGAACACCAAATCGAGCCAGAACAATGCATGGGGATGGCTCTGCTTAATTTTTTTTATTGAAGGCCTGAATTCTCCTCTGACTCGGCACTTTCCTTCCGTTCACAATCATGAGATTAAGTAATAATTGGTCATGTCAGATAAGTCATTTTTTCGAAAAATTCTAAAACGTGTTTTTATGACGAATGAGTGCCTCAGCATTTCCGAAGGTGGGGAAATTTAGGAAACCAAGGAGTCGTTCTTCAACTTCTAGGCCATAAGGCGAGTATCAACGGAACGGAGGAACAGGTGTCTAGTTTTTCCTAGTTTTCTCGCCATGTTCATCTCACCTCAAAGTGTAAGTGCAGTCTCTCCACTCTTGCAACGCGTTGGCGCGAACATATACTAGATGGAGCCGTAAATATAGCGCGGGGCCCGGTTGGGAGCGATTGGCCCGATTGGCTTAGGACCGGCCCTGGTCTCACCGGATTTAAACGGTTCGATCCCTAAACTCTTCGATAAATCTTCAACCCCGTTGAAGTCCAGTCCAGAGCCGATGCGCCGTTCTTCATGATGCTGGCTCATTTCCCAGGTCAAAATATTGACAAAGACGGGCGAAGATCACCGAATTATTCTCTATTGTTGCGTCAAGGTGAAAATCAGTGCTTCCATCTTATCTTATCCTTATCGAAGGAATAAGCATGAGCAGACTAAATCTGTAAACAATCAATTTCACTAGAGTAGGTCACATAGGTCACAGTCCATAGCGCGAAACGTAAATTTCTATTCTTCACAAAAATCCAGCTTCGTTTTTTTTTCCAACGGGTGATCCATTTTAGTGTTTTTTTTATCCACTCAGAAGTTCCGGGTGGCGTTTTTCATGGAAACTGGGCCAGATTACTTCGACGAATCGGTAACGTAAGTTTTATTTGTCCCAGATACAGCCATTAAACGTTAAAAATTCTAGCGGAACGAGTTTCGCTTGTCGTTGCGAGCGAGTCATCTTGTCCTTGTTTCTGTCTCTGTGAACGTTGGTTTAAGTCTTATAACGATTCTGCCACCGTGCTTTGATAACCATTCGACTCTGCGCTTTGGAATGTCCTTAATGCTCAAAAAAATTTCTCACAGAGAAAAAAAACCAAGGCGCAGAGACTACTTACTATTTAAAAATTTTCCCTGTCCCTGAATTTGATTATAACGATGAAATTTGGGTTGGGAGGTCCTTTTCACAAGAAATACATCTTCTTATAAGTTTACTTATCCTGCGCCTTAATCTAATAGTCAATTAGTTTAAATAATATGCACTAATTGAGAATTACCTTATCAATGTTAAACAATAAGGGAAGCATTTCTATGGCCTTAAGTAAGTACTTTTCCTCTATTGTTTAACATTGATACCTAGTGAATAATGAAATGAACGCTGTTTTAATCCACTGGTTTTTATTGATA
>LYUA01000648.1:205136-216792 GCA_002093875.1 Calopteryx splendens
GCCAGGAGTTGTAACACGGAATTGAACCTGAGCCCTCCAATCAGTAGCCCAGTCCTCTACCCACTGAATAACCACTCCCCTTCCCCATATAGTGGGGCCAAATTCAAACATAATTCCACCAAAAAAATAAATTAAATTAACCCTTTAGGTCGGACAACATCCGACATCGGAGTGGAAAAAGGAAATCATAATGTTGGATGAGGTCTAGCATAGAATTGGAAATGGCTTAACAATGTGTATACTCTAGTGGTAATTTGGGCCTTATCAAATCTCATTTCAAGACCAAAAACTGCCGAAAAGGCAACCTGTAGGTCAAACATTAGTAGTGCATTAATATTTTTTATTATTTAGGATATTTAAATCTTCAATTTAAGTTTTCAACATAAAGTTGATCGTAATAGATGAAACTAGAGGTCGTCTAATATTTAAATGAATATATGATAGTTATTCACTTCCCGATAGATTCCTTTTTTTAACCCTTTTGCTACGGTGGCTTTTAATTGCTGTACGCAAGGGGGCCAAAAACATGAATGAAATCCAAGATGACACATACTCGTCATATGCATAGCAGCATATGCAACACATGACGAGACATTATTGTCACATGCAGTGAAGAGGTTAATTACCAAATAAGACTTAAATTGACATATTCAGAAAATTTTATAAATTCTGGTGGGCCAATTTTAACTTATATCAGATCGGTTTGATACTAAACAAAATTTTAAAGAAGTACACAAATTACAGAGAGAAAAATCTAATGTCCCTATACACACATAAGAGGAAATTTTGTTCTAGCGCTAAGGTATTGAAGAACGTTGGCACCTGGATCACAAATTGTCAATATAATACTGAATAACTTTGCTTAAGGGCGCAGGTAATGCATTTCAACCAAGCAACTCATTACCAACTCAACTGCGTTTTATACAACATCAGGCTTTCACTGTGCCATATTCCCATCACAGAGAGTTAAACACTAAAATGCACAGTGGTGTAGCTGAAAGGGGGGTTATTATATTATAGCATCGCCTCTAACCCTCCTTCCAGAATTTTCACTCCCACAAGAATAAATAAGTTGAGTACTATTTGTATCATGCAAAGTAAAATTTTCATTGAGAGGTGACAACGAAAAATCAGTGCTAGCCCATTCGCCTGAATTATTTTCTGCTCATGACAGTGGAAACGGACGAAAAAAGTCTGTGATTTTTCATAAATCCCACATAAGTATTCATGTTCAAAATTCAATTGCTGCGTCCTAAAATTTTCCCGGTTTTCCTTTTTCAAAATTATACATAACCTGTGCACAGCTGTTAACTTAATTAACTTTCTACATATCTTGGGATTTAGAAGCGGGAGGCGACATAAAAATTATTCTCAAGCAAGTTTTCCGATGCCTTTATTGCAAAATATTAATTAAGGCTAGCTGAAAAAAAATTCAGGAAGACTATAGGGAGCCAGTGTGATCGAGCGTGATAATGTGCGTGAAAGGGAGTGGAGGGGAGAGCCCATGGATCCGTGACGCCACGTTCAGGAGAACCCCGAATTAAAAAGAAACCCGATGAGGTATGATTGAATATCCATCACCGTCTACATCTGACCCTATAAATATTTCCAATTTTTCAAACTCTTTGGCATTTTTCGCAGGTTCGCAGGATTTTAAATAATAAAACTCTTGGAAAAAATATTTGAAGCCACTAAGTGCAATCTGAGGAAAATGTTCGGGGACCATGATGTCCTGTGGTGGGAGTAGAGTCACTATGCCAAGGCGTGATATTGAGGAAGAAATGTATAAAAATAGGCAGGAATCGGCGAGACGTCAGCCACCTCGGCAAGAACCTGAAGCGCAAATTCGGCTTACCATAAAATGAGAATACCGTCTGCATTGCGGCAGTAGCATCACCATCTCGAACTAAAAACTTACATGTGTGCATAAATAGGTACGCATATTTAGATACCTCACTCTCACACTTTGTCAGCTTCCCAACTTGGGAATTTGTCATGGTCTTAATCCTATCGACAGAATTATTTCTCTAAATGTAGATAAGTCTCCGCACTCAGCCTCCACAAAAATTTTTTGTGGGGCGGAGTGTGGAGGATTTTTGTCGTCAATATGCTTTTCACTAGCAAGGATGAAGAGCGATAAAAGCACGTTCATGGCAGGTCAATTGACGACAGAAGGGAGGAACTTCGATGAGATATTTCCCAAGCACTATTGCATTGGTTTGCGAGACAAAAATGAAGAGTTAGGGGACATTGAAATTAGAACCAATCAATAGATACCATTAAATCTATTCACCACGCACAATCCGGGATGAAAACAGTGCAAAAAATCAGGAAAAACCGTTAAAATTAGTTCATAATGATATTCAGTTTACAAGTTTCCGTTAAAGGTTGATGACCTTTCATATGCCATTGTCGCGGTTTTCATAGTAAATGTAAATGAGGAGACGTGTGCCCGCGCACAAAAACGAATAAATATAAACAAAAACGCATCCAACACAAAATACATATGCCACTGGAAAACCCTCAAAGACTGGAGTGAAAAATAGCTATCTACATCATGCACTTACGCCACAACCCCATGGTGTCCCACTCCAGGAACGTCTTCCAGCGTCAGGGTCAGCAAACACTCTCTGGAAAACGAAAGTGTTCAGGACGAAAAACCGCCGCCAGATATATTTCCCTCTAAAGAGGAAATGCCCGGCGATATTTTTCTCTGGGCGTGTTAACTCCTCCCCTTCCCCTGATAACGAGTCACTTCTCTGTAATCAATTTTATATCCTCCCGATTTAATTCCGTTGCGTCCATTAACATCCCAGCCTACCTCGTCGCTCAAGAGTCCTCATAATGAATAAAAGGTCCCTGGCTTCTTACTTCGGCAATGGAGGAAATCTCCCATTGAGGCGATGGAAAGGCAAATAAGGAGGGGGAGGACAGGGATCAAATAGAGAAAGACTGGGGCGAAGTGTGCTCCTTCACAATGTCCTCCCATCCTGCGTTCGACCATAGTTACCTACGTCCCTAACCCCCTGTGCAGAAGAAATAGTTATGGAAGCTTGACTTTTTTCTTTAAATAGAAACAACGGAAAGGTATTAATTATGAAAATTTGGAGCTCAATTAAATAACTATCCCAAAGGAATCTGATATGCTGATAATTCACTACTGACTTGCCATCAGACATTCCAGGGGCTGAATCATCTGATTTGACGAAGCCAATGTTCAATGCGGGACTTGAACCTGCAACCTTCATGTTATCAAAAGGGCTCGTTTCCCACCTGACTAACCTTGTGCAATACCGCAGGATGCGCTGGATTTCATTCATATAATGTTATAAACCCTTTACATTAAGCATTTATATAATTAATGTATGGTCCGACGAGGTGTGGATTCCGCGAACATTCAACAGAAACATTGTAATGATAGCTTTTTTGTGCGCGTGGGTGGACGAGAAACAAATGATAACAGGTCTCAAAGAGAAGAAGCAGTTTGACACAAATTTATCCAACTGGAAGATTGAGGGGAGAGCTGCGTCAAACCAATCTTAGGGTACATGGCCAATGATGATGTGCCTGCATATTTTTATTTTTGCTTACATTTTTTATACATATTCCTTTAACCGCCAAAAGGCGTCAATATACGCTCAATATCTTCCCTCAAAGAACTGAGTCACACAATGCTACACTCCATAACGAAGTATTCACTATTTTGTTTACGTCTCCTCGTTGCTTCCGTCACCAAATCCTTTCTTCAATGTCTCTTTTTTTTACACCTCAAAAACCTCATTACTTTCTTTTTCCTATAACTTCATAACATTAATATAGTGATAAGGTCCTGCAGCTCTTTTCTGCTGATACTTTAGCCAATAATGACGTCGTTATTACTAATATGACGAAATTAGGACTACGAATGCTCTCTTCATTTAACCGTTTAGATTACAAAACATCGATGCCCGATGGACACGAACCAGCGACCTTTGGGTTAGTAGGCTAGCATATAGGCTATCCAGACCGGCCCGGAAGAAAGTGGTTTTCTATTGATTTTAATAGTTAATTTCATTGTGCCACAGTCATAATTGAGACCTCTCCTGCGAAACGAAGAAAGGAAATTTTTTCCCCGTTTACCTTGGATTCCCATTCTTTGTTCCAAATTGCCTCTTCCAACTAACCGGACGTTGCTGAGCTACTGCGAAAGACTGCATCCTTATCTCACATTGTTTATTTGAGCGTCCCTTTTTCTTCCGAGTCTCATTCGCAGAGTTAACTCATCGCTAGCGAAAAGAGCGAAATGAATTTTAGTCATCACACAGAACGGATCAAATGCAAAATTGTTAAGAGGACCGTGCGTGTCGCAGTCGTTAAAAAATATTTTAACTAAAGATCCGAGAGCGAGGGGGCGGGATGGTACATACTTCCTAGACCCGATTAAGATTTTTTAATATTACCTCACTCATGTTTTTGTCTAGATTCGGTTGCTTTCATTCATACCATAGTAATAAATCAACCCCCACGGATAAAGCTATCAATATTTTAAAATACTTGTCAAATGATTGCTGGAATTTATTTCGCGGACGTCGAGCAGAAGATGGAAAAGACCTAGATGGTTTGGTCACACCATGAGAGACAACGGATTCGTCAGGAACATAATCCAAGGGAAAATAGAAGGGAAAGCCCAACGGGGAAGACCAGGGAATAAATATGTAGGACAAGTAAAGAAGCAAGGAGGAGGAAGACCTGTGGAGTGAGGGAATTGACATAGGATAGGGAAGAATGGAGGCATCTAATCTAAATCTTGGGATTGAAAGATTGATGGTAATGAGGGAGGTGAAAAGGGTTTTCATAATTTAACCCGCTTCCTTGGGAGAGAAGAGGTATATCACTTCACTCAAGATTCCATGATATATATTTCTATTCCGTCGGAATTTCGCAACGAAGTACCCAAAAATGAAATTTGTGATGCCATTGAAGATTTTAATATACTATAACTTTACCTCTCTGTACCCACATCATTTATGTCACCGCGCTTTCAGCGCATAAAATTATTAGTTCGCGAATGTGATTTGCCGTTACCAGCCCTGAAGTTAACGCGGCATTAAGACACCACGTTTGTTAGGTAATTTCCCAAGTGTTTCCTAAGGCAAATTCCTAAGTTTAACCTGCCAATTCGCTTGGTAAGCCACCAAGTTTAATAATTTTATTGTGTATATAAATGTACCGTATGTAAATATATGGACCACCAGTAAGATTAAGGCATCGCGCGCAATGCTGACCATAGTTCATGATCTAGAGCTTTACCCAGGGGCAGCTTATGCAGCCTTCTACTTTTCTTCCCTCCGAGGTAACCTTGACGAACCTCGGGCAAGTGAAATCAACGAGTTCGGCCTTCAATGGCAATTTCCAAGCGGATACCGCTGATTTTTTTCGCTATACGAAAACCAAGTGCGTACATATTTAATGCAATACGGGTGAAGTGTTGAAATGGATCCGAAGCAATTGTGGGGAGGAAAACTTTTCCCGCCAAGTAACCGTTGAACGATTTTCAAAAACTCGAAAACAACTGTTTTTTTTAAATTAGCCGTAATTTTTGTATCACTGTATTCGTTTTTGAATTTTCGTTCCAACATATGGGATATTTAGTACTTCTAAGCATAATTTTCAAATGGTGTTCTATGTAGTTATTTATGTTGAAAAAATCAGCGAACGGCATGAGAAAAATAAACAGCCAAGCCATTAGTTAAATAACCTCTACTATTTCAGTGCTAAAATACGTTTGTAATATGCATTTAAAAATTTTTACTATCATATTTGCACTCAGCTTTGCACAAACAGGCAACTTACACATTCTGTCATTGTCGAAGATGCCTTACATGCTCCCTTCTCCTTAAAAATGATCCCTGGATACCTCTAACCACCAAAAAAGATGAGTTTTATTCTAAAAACCGCATATCACTCTTAATACACCTCCACCGTAAAACGTGGCACTATTAAGGACGGAGTTAATTAGATAGATTGAGGTGGGGTGACCAACGAAGGAACATATCGAAGTGAAAACATCAGGTACTATCAAGTGAAATACCAGCGAGCCAGCCTTCCCATAAGGAAAACGTTAACGGTAATTTTTTAATCCGTTTGATTATAGCAGTATCTGCATGATAGTCAAGTGAATCGTTGTCCAGTGCTCGCCATATTTTCTCCAGAGAGAGAAAATTACATTATGCTTTTCCAACAGTACAGATGTAACCCTATTACAGTAAAGTATATACCAATATATAAGTGAACTTACTTAGCAACGACGCACGAGTATAATTATTCCCTATAGGTTGATAAGCCTACAGAGGTGGGATTCGATATGTGTATGATCTAGGATGTGTAGGCATCTACAGTCATATATCTAGGGATTCGAACTCGCGACCTATATTGACCCAGACACCCCAGCGGACGAGAGAGCCTAGAGAAATAAATCAGGAAAATACGCCATCGCACAGTAACTTTGATTTCCTTTTTGTTTAATCTTCCCTTCCATGTAACTAGACAGCATGGCAGCCCGAAACCACGACTACGGATAGTGTATTTTCCTTAGCACGCGAGTTTTGATGAAATGTTCTTTTTGAAGTTACATTCCTCCTACCCTTGACTACCCACATATTTTGACACATTTCAATAATTAAAATGCAGATTAATTTCTGAATCTGAATATTTATTTTTTTTCTATCAGTATTTACTCGGATTACAACAATATCCAGCTTTGTGTTTGTTTGATAAAGATTTTGACGGAAAATCATCGATTTGAAGACACTTCGAAATCTGTTAGAAGGTGAAAATATTTTTCATGGCGCAAAATGTTCTCATTATTGCTGCGCACTTAGTGTTAATGCCATTAAAAATGAACGGCCACCTAATAACACTCGATAATTTCCTTCTTCGCTGACAGGAAAATTGTCAAAGAAACTACAGGAAATGCCGTGACAGTACCTCCAACGGAGTCAACCGCTGCTGTGCATGCAAATGCGAAAAAATTTTAAATTTATAATGATGTCATGGAAAATAAAGGCGCATCCGTGTTTTTACTTCCTATACCAATTATAGCTTATTTTTCCTAGAGGAAATTTTCCTTGCAATGTTAGACGATCTACTCCCGTCTACAAATTACAGCGATATTTGGCTAACTTGGTAGCAAGTAACCATTCTGCAACTGGATGAAATTCTAATCCCATTTCATGTTAATATTTTCTTTTTCCCATTTGTTTAATATTCTCCCCGTATGTAGGTAATTCTTCACTTAGCAAGCTTTCATCAATTGTTTCGTGGATACTACTCTAAGTGACGTAAGATTTCCAAATGCGAGTATTTCACAGCGCAAAACTTATTCACCTCGACTGAGATTCGAACCCAGATACCTCGATTTAGAAATTTACAATGAAATATGACGTCTCGGTAGCTTAACGGGCTAAAGAACTCGGCCGGAAATCGAGGACCAGGGTTTGAATCCCGGCCTAAGTGAATCACTTTTACACTGCGAAATTCTCGCATATGTATGCAGACCAGCGGGTGACTCCGTCAAAATTACCGTCACAGTATTCCCTACAGTTTCTACGATTTATAAGTTTTTATCGAAAAACTGAAGTACGTACCTATGATGACGAATATTTAATTTAATACATTAACAAAGTCTGCGGATAATTTTATATTCTGGAAAGATATGTTATTAATGCATTGTTGTCGCTGAATTTGAGTCTATAGAGGATATGTCAAATACTTGATACAAAAATAATTTATTAGAAATTATTTCAGTGTTTATATTTTGGAAAATGTGTTCAGCACAAAAGAGGGAAAACTCGCACCGATCTTCTACAGCTAAAATTTGATTGAAAAGATCGAAATCGACTTAATCGAAAAAATAATAAATTGACCTTAGGTAAAGTACCACTTTCATGTGTGCGAATTATATAAATTTTCGTGCAATTTAGATCAATAGTTATTGAGTTAACATTTTCAGGAAATCCCAACCACAATCAAAGAGATACGGGCATGCATCATATGCGTATCTATTTCCTATAGAAATCCAAAATCGATCGTCTCATTAATGTAACGCTTTTCCCTATGCCGGAGATAGTACTAAACGAGCATCTTTGATGGTTGTGTGACTACACTATTATGTGCGTACCCAGAACACCCTAGTTAATTTATTCGTATTGCCAATCCATGACTTTCATAATCCTAAGCTGAAAAACTCGTTTCTATGTGGCCTTTCGATGCCGGCTTTCTTCTCCATTGAAATTTGAATCCTCTGTTCGCATTTATCTACGTTGTAGTTGGAGAAATGGCGCTCTAGAAATATCTCGAGATTAGGTGTGTCCAACGACGAAAAAAAAATTAATAGCATCCGGCACGCAAATCAAAGCAGTGATAAGTTCCTTGTCGTTTTCCGTTAGGGCCGCGATAACGCATTAGAGGCAAATAATGACACAACTGTTTAGGAAGCCGGGATTTTGCTCGATGTAGTTTCTGCAAAGAATAACCCGTTCTGAAACGAAATCTTACTATGTTCTAGATCATGCATGCGAATTCGGATAATTAAATGGCGATGCCCACTTTTTCTATTCTCCATGCATCCGATAAATCGGAAATCGGTTCGCGCTGCAATGATGTTATACCGGCAATAGAATAGGTATGGGTCATGAGACGTAAATTTGTAGCAAAAGCGAATACTATAGACATCACAGGTCCCGAACTTTTCATCTCGATAATTAATTCGTTCCATCAGATTAATATGTACGACCAGATATTCCTAAGAACACATGCCACTTTTAATGAATCTAATTTTCGTCCAGGAATTATCATCCTGATTTCAGTATTTATCAAGATTTGTTACCCGGGATGATTACCTTTTTTACATTTCAGAATATGAACACTGCAAGACCATTAATGGTCTTGGCAATTGCTATAGAAACCGTATAATTACTGGTTTCAATTCTGACACTTGCCCACCATTCATGTTCAATTAAGATGATATAAGCACTGAACGGAAGGAATAAACGGGAATAATTTCACTAGGTCAGTGAAGGTGCGAACTTTAGTACGTTCGCTGGACTATGCTCAATTATTAAAACTAGTCCGTTTATTCCTTAATTAAAAATATTCCTTAAAAAAATCAAATTATAAGCAAAAGTGACTAGCACTGTTAACACATATGCATGCGGTCGTATAAATAAGAAAACTGCATTCATGGGAATTTCGAGTTTTGTGTTTTTCAAAAATTCTGTTAATTTATGCAAGTATATTGACAGCGTTGAAAAACTAACATTCGTAACTTCATTGCTTATTTCACGTAATTTGATGCAAGTTGTTAATTTAAAATAGGTGATTTCACAAAAATCCACGCGGATGCGATAAGATATCTTTATTTTATTATAATAACGACTGAATGAAAAAATATACGAGTATGATTAAATTGCAGGTTTAAAGAATATAATTACTACTATGCATCGCAACTCAAAACAGGTTCCATTGTTTCTTATAGCAATTTTTAAATTACGATTTGATTTCTGAAGTAGAATAACGTCATCCCACCAATTAAACGGAGTTCATGCTGTGTCGTACTTTCAAAACGGTGGGACGATAACGGGAGCATAATAAAATGTATATTGCAAAGTTCCAGAGACTGCACGAAAAATTTAAAGCACCTACATCTAAAAAAAATTATAGGGCTTCAAAAAAATGCTCGAAACTCTAGTGGAATTCACGGCGATTCCCAATTACCTATTCTCCAACGCTGCATATGCACCGTGGTAGCAGGACTCTTTCTTATCTGAACTAAATAAAAAAAATCGGAACTGAATTCATGGGCCACCGCGACCATCAAAGAATTCTTAACAGCGGTCCCGTTAGACCACCAAGGTCTTGTAAATCCCGTAAAAGGTAAAACTGCCACAAAGAGAAAAAAATAGTAAATCAGCAAATAAAAATATCGAAATAAGCTCTGTCCCTCTTGTCATAGACAACTTATATGTATACACAATTGAAAACACTTTTCCGAAGTTTCACATGCTTATTCATTTCAATCATGGAAATGTAACCTTTTATACGCACTGCAACATAGGCTATTTTCTCCACAGTATATTTTGTTGTTGCTTAGGGAAAAAAGTATTTACGTCATTGCCAAAAAGAAAAAAATATATTTCCATTAAAAAAAATAGTTTTCCCAAAGTTCCACGATTTAATTTTTATAATCTTCAACATTATTAGCATTTTAGAATACATATAACTATAAAATGTATAACTTTTATTTCTAGGATATTTTTATTTCTGAAATTGATATTGTCATATCATTAAATAACAATTAGTGTATCGAAAGGGTGTTATTTGAATCATCCGACAACGACAGTGAGTTTCCATTGGACACTGATGATGAATATTACCTAGTTCATCAGGCAGTGATGACTATATTATCTCTCCTGGTGGACTCATCTGGTCACGAAAACAAAGAGTAACTTCCTTCGAGAGTTCCATGTCAGAAGATTTTGATAGAGGAGATGTTTTAGCTGACATCCAAAAACAAATACAAATCCCAATGACTCCCATTCCATGAAATGTTTTCAAGAAACTTGTTTCCAGCCGATCCTTAAAATTTTCCATCTAGCCAATAAAAAAAATCTTGCCCAACCCGGGGAACCTGTATATGATCCCATGTGATAAAATTCAGCATCTAATTGACCATGCCAATATCTCGTTCAGATAACACTACACTCCAAATATGCAGTTTAGTGTTGATGAGAGCTTGGTGGGAACCATACACCACTCTTGCAGTATTTACCCAATAACCGTCACCATCGGTGGAGTATAAAAATTTTCAATGCTGTGTGTTACTCTGTCATTAACTATTGTTTGGGATTCTTTATATCCTTTTTTTTTAATTTGCTGGTGCATGTGCAGCAAAATGTGCGAAACAGAGAAAAGGAAGCAAAAAAGGAACCGTTCCATATGTTACAAGTGCGGGAAAGGCATTCATTGTGCATGCCTTCCCGAACATAAGTGCACATAAATATTTGTGTTAGCCATGAGTTCATATTTAAATAAATTGAGTGTAACTATTGAAAAATTAATTCCACTACAATAAAAATTTGTTTGAATGTGAATAATTAATACCAAAAACTAATATGAACAAAATTACTTTTGACAAAAATGTTTGAAGAACAAATTTTATAATCTGATTGTAAAATTTCAAATAAAAAAAATAACTTTTAAAATAAAAATTTCCCTAAATTGTATATGAGAGAATACAATATAAATACTTTGCTTTACTTATCCTGTAATTTTTTTATGCGTAAATATAAAAAAAATTGGCATCTACACAGACAAGATTTTTTATAAATTTCTATGCGCAAATGTAAATATTCATAAAAAAACCCTGGAATTTATTTTGGGTATACCAGGTAATGGAGGCTAGCACTAAAAGGGTTGAAGTCGCAACAGAACTGTCAATAATTGTGAATTTATAATTCTTACATAAATCCTGCACTATACCTCTAATGGTCCACTACGGAATGTTTGATGATACCAAATCAGCACTGAATCTAATGCCTGAAGTCCTGATCCCTTATGCCCAGATATACCACATGATTGTGTGGCATGCTGCTACTTTGATTTCAGTTCCATAGAGGAA
>LYUA01000648.1:276644-287918 GCA_002093875.1 Calopteryx splendens
TAATTTGGTAATTTGAAAGTAAATGAAAGGTATTTCCAAAACGTTTTCAGAATGCTTCATTTAAAAGAAAAACCTTCGAGCACAAGAGCTCACATTCGTCATGTCATGTTCATTTTTCAAATTCCGTATCTGCATTCAATTTTTTAAAGGCCATGGTTCATTTTTCGTTTGGTTAAACATTTGAACGGAACACGAACAGGAGAATTTGATGGGTAATAATTAACAAAGTTTCAATATGGAAGTTGAGAATTAACCGCGAATAATTATTTATAAACTAATCACGTCCGTTAAATGAATATTGTTGGGTCACTCTTCCGAAGGATGATATAATTTTATAAAATTTCATAAGATGGAAAACCTTTCGCTTTTTATAGTTTGGCGCTGGTTGAAAAAGCGTAGCTATTTGATAAGGAAGTGGATGGACGTCATGGGCGCACCGTTAAATCAAGTGGAATTTTCAAAGAGTCGAGTAAGGCAACAGTGCAAGGCGAAATATAATTGCTAATTTTATTCAGTGGCCTCTCAGGAATTCAGAAACACGTTTCGCAGCTTTCACGTTCACAACTTTATATAAGGTGCGAAACCTACTTTAAAGTACGATGCCTAGGAAAATGGCGATGCGTGAGATGTCATACCACAAGCAATTCGTTAACAATGTTTAGAGAGAGAAAGAAAAAATGACGTGCTATATTTACAATTATTTAGCAAGGCCAGGAATTTTTTCAAGCACAAAACAGCGTCGCGGCACCTAAAAGGTGTACCCATTCATCCGGCCAAAAAATCTTCGGATGACGTGAGGGATAATATCACGAATAAGAACCTAGGATTTTTATAAATTAGGTGAAGGTTCACACTGGTTAACATTAGAATTCAGGATATTTCACAGACAATAAATTCCATGAATTATTCCATGTTGACCACCATTGACAGTCCACTACCACTTCCAATCCCACATCCTTCTCTCCCCCACCCCCTTCCTCTCAACCCTACCTTCCCTTTCCCTATATATATGCTGGTATATTCACCTGATATACTTACCTGACGATGCTGTAATTAGCGAAACCTAGGTCGTAATAAATTTTTATTTGTGGAACTTGCNNNNTTTGTGGAACTTGCCCAGTTTGTGTTTCCTTATTTCCTTCCATGAATTAATTCTGGAATTTTTAGGGAGAAGGGGACGACCCTACCTACCGTTTAGGCACGATGGAAACAGATTTCAATATCACCAACTGACTCACCAGCTATACTAACTGGCTGGAATCCTAAATAATATTTATCATTGTTTCCCGAAATCTACAAAATTTTCCACGAGGGAGAGTGTTCCATACTAAATATGTAAAGCTCTCGTCCAGACACCTACATTTGTCAAGCAAAAATAAAAATGGAATAGCATCGAGCGTGGGACGTCTATGGAATGTTAAGATGGCCTCCGGGGTTGGAAAAAAGGAGAAATAAAAGCTGCTGATCACTGATATTGCAACAGTCGTAATTCGCACCTTAGAGGTACTTCCCCATTCACCGACTTACATGCTCCGCTTCTGTCGACTTCCTCTTCCTTGCCCATTGCCATGGTCGTGCTCTGATTCTGAACCACTTCTTTCCTCTCCTTGATCACCTGAAAAAAGAAGAAAAAGAAAGGGTGTTCTTTACAATACAAAAGGATGCGACGCGCGTTTTCAGCGATTTGTTTTGGCCCGGAATATGCCTCAAATTCCTAGCGCCGAAAAGAGAGATAAGTCCGCAGGATTATGGCGCGGAAGGAAGTAGAGTCGTCCATTTTTGGTATGTTGTGCATTGCAGATAAAGGGAGACCAGAGTGGTTGTGTATGAAACTCATCGGTGCATGTAACCGAGGAGTGACGACAGGCACGGTGAAGTAATGTCAGTGCTGCGAAAGGTTTAAACCCACCAGAATCTTAAAAACATTCGTATTTGTCCCAAGCGACTTAGTTTGGAATTGGTTTGGTATGGTTGATCGGCTCAAACCAATGATATTCATCACCGAATCTGACGTCACTCCTTGGTTAGGCGCGCGGAATCATTCCGATAGGTTTCAAACGAATCCTCACAGGGGCTGGGGCTAATGGATATTTTCATGCGTCATCGCTATTGTTATCCATAACGGATTTTCCTCTGAGAAACAGTTGCGATGAAACCCATCCGCTTATTTCGCGATCTTATTCTTGGTGCTCCAAACTTTTTCACGAAGTTCGAAATAAACTGTAAGGGTATTAAATGTCTACCGAAGAAAATGTTTTTTAGCTAAAATAACTCGTCCATTGATATTTTTTCCTGCGTCACATCATATAAAGTCGAAGTGAAATGTCAAAATATTTTTGGAAATTTATTTGAAAATACTTCAATACACTAACTCAGAAATGCATACCTATCAGGAAGAAACACCATTAGAATGAAGGGTAACATACATGGTTGCTCAGTTAACTTGTTTGAAATGTTTCGTCGACCATGAAGGATAAACATATCATCTCTTCCTACCTTTTTCAGTTATAATTATAAAAAATATATTTCCTCTGTTTTCTGTTACGCTATTTTACTCTGCGCCGATCCATGTAATGTAATATAGTTTTAGTTATAGTACCTTTCATAATAAAGTACCTACTTTTCCAGGATCTCGCTGAGAACATTTCGGGAATTGATTCTTACACTATCATTAGCTAACGCAAGTGGTACGGACACAAGGCCCTCGGTAGGGAACAGAAATATCGAAAACTCTTCTAATCTACGCAACAAGGAGGTAGGACCATAACACCATAGGCAAAGCCAAAAAGTTGATACAATGGACATACTTATAATTAATTGTCGTAGGATTAAAAACAAAATAGTCGATGTCAAAAACATTCTCAGTGCTTCTGATTCGGATATAGTTTTGGATACAGAGAGCTGGTTATCTGAAGACATTAAGGACAGGAAATGTTTTTCCAAAAGGTTACGATAAACACAGAAAAGACGGGAGTCATAAGACCAGAATCTGAGTTTCCATTGCCGTTAAAACATACCTTATTGGTTACATGCAGAATTTTGACAGCGACGATATTGAACGTGCTTGGTGCACGATGCAGAATTTTAACTGGAAAACATACATATATGAACTTTCTACAGACCACCAAATTCCACTGCATAAGTAATTCATACACTGTGAATTTTAACTATTTAAACGACCCCAACGGCGATATAGTCTCAGATAGCACACAAAAAAAATTACTACAATAACAATTTCCACAATGTCTATACTGCAGACGTGAACGAACAAAGCATTATACCCATCATTCTTAACACACAAATGCCAGACATTATATCGCGTATGGGATAACTAATCAACTACTCCGAATTAAAACAAAAAAAATCTCCTGGGCCAGAGGGAATACCAGCAAGAGTACTAAAATAGTACTAAAAGTTAACCCCTTTTCTTCAAAGGAGGAAATAAACTTGATCCCATTAACCACCAAACAATCTCGCTAACCTCTCCGTTCAGTAAAATCCTAGAACTCATAATTGTAAGCAACATCATGGCATTACGTGACAACCAAAGCTTTGTGTCTATCAACGAAAGTTCGGCTTTAGAAAAAAAACAGATAAGGCGAAACACAACTTGTGTTTTTATTCACGACATTGTAAAGTCAGGAGAAACGAGGGGATATTTTTGGATTTTAAGGAAGCTTTTGACAAGGTCCCGCACGCCTAACTCATTCATGAACTAAAAGACTGCGGAATAAAACTAAATCATAATTAGATGGAAACAGTACTTTCTTAACGGTCGTAATAGTAATCTAACTAACCGTAGTAGTACTTACTCGAGTTCCAATCACGGACAAGTAATTTCTAGCGTTCCTTACGATAAAGTTATACATTAATGCTCCTTAGATACATAAACGATGTCATTTCAACATAAATTTGCAATATTAGACTGCTCCACCGAGGATACCGTCATTTATGGGTAAATGACGAGGCAACTGACCGCGAAACACTTACTTAGACTTACACACTCGGACATGCCCCAATAAGTGCTGTTGACCATGTAAAGAACTTGAGCGTTACCATTACATCGGGCCTTGCTTGGTGTACACACCTACGTAGTACCGCCTTGAAGAAATTTGAAGCGCCTAGTAGGAAAACATGGCGTGGACAAATATAAGAGACAAGCTATTTTTCGTTAGTTAGATCACACATGGAATATCCTGCAAGCAGATGGGACCCAACTCAGAAAAAATTGATCAAATAATGAAACAAAAGACAGTGGAAGGCAGCCCATTCCGTTAAAAACCGTTATGAGAGGACACAGAACACCACGAAATTAATAGTAGGAAATTTGGGACGGGAGTCATTACAGAATCGAAGACTCAACCCAATATTTATCTAATTTAAAAGGTACCAATCGTGTGATTTTACTTGCGACATAATGGAAGTAATTAAAAACTCTCACTGCATCGGTAATTCTGTTAATGACGATAAAATTAGGGAAGCAGCCTCTTGTCTAACAGCTGATAGATTCTACAATTCGTTTTCCCTCACACGATTCATGACCACGACACGAGGAGAAGAAAACAGTAAACATCCATGTCTTTACGGACCAGTTTCTCTTTTCCTTTTATTCACGGCTAGTGTCCTGACACACCCTGCTACACACCCTTGCGGCGGATTTGGGGGTATTATTTAGATATTTAAAACCACACCCCATATTTTGATGAACATCGGTGACTAGTTTTTATTTTTATGCTTGCATTTCCATTGACTGCGACTGGTATAAATATAAGCTAAACCCAATTCTTGTGTTCGTTAAGAACTTGATTAAACTCTTATGTATGTATTCTGTTTATAATTTGAGATAGATAAATGCGCTCAAAAACGTCCGTTATTGAAATGGTTCCTTTTTTTTGATAACAATATCCTGAGGCTAACAATATAGGTGTATATGGTAGCTCAATGAACAATTTATATATTCTTTTAACTGGTGCACGACAGGTGCCGAGTGAACTGACCGAACGCCGATTGTAATCACCAAGGCCCACTTAGGTCTTAGGCCTTGTAAAAATCAGGTAGAGGGCACCTGCTCCGTGTGCACTCACCTTGTTTGTGAAACTGTGCAGGATGTTCTTGTATTGTTCCTGTTCCTTGCCCCTTTTCGTGAATTTGAATAGCCAATCGGACAGCAGCCAAGGTCGAATCATTCGGTATATGCCGATCTCCTCCAACCTGAGAAAGACAAAACGGTGAAAATATGGAGAAACGACAATAAAGACATCCATATTTCTACCAGATTAGTAGTAAATGTGATCGACAAAATTCTTTAGATATACCTCATACATTATTAAATAAATAAGGAGCAGATATCAAATGGATAAGGAAATGGACATTTTGTTCAAGAATGTAAAACGTAGACTGTGAAACAACTTATATCAGAGCAATATTTTTTCATGCAATTGCAAGAAACTGACGGCCGGAAAAAATTTGCCAACTTGGATCCTAATTAATTTTTATAAAAGGACATAAAGTCTGCTATTTTTAAATCCTCAGGAACTCTACCTTCTACCATCGAATTCTTAACTGCCATTACTTGAATGCTTGACGTTAGATAGTTTTGTAAAACAAGACGTACATTTTACGTTTATAACCATTATTGGGTTTAATCAGTCAAGAAAATTCCGTTATTTCGTGTTCATAAAAATTATATAGGGTATAAAATTGTCTATTGTAGAGAATTCTACGATGGCATGAGATTATCTATTTTAAATATTTTCTTAAGGATACGTTGAGGACATGAGCCTTACCTCGCTACTATTGTTTATAATACAACCTGGTTGGAACATGGGTGATAAGGGGAAGAAAAAATCTGCTTGATTCCATGTTGGAAGCTCACATCCCCCATAGCCTCCCCTGGGTCGCAATCACGAATATTTCCTGAGAATTATCGCAGATGCTATCGACAACCCGAATTTCCTCTGCGGCGCTTTTGTTTGCGATCATCGATCCTTCGACTCGGCCCAAAACGGATGTTTTTTTATAGCGAAGTCGCATGTGATTGGAGAACGATAATCGTATAGTGCTGTCCATCACGTTATCACAGGTATCATAGAATACACAGGTTGTCCATACAGGAGTCGCTTACACATTGCTCGCCGCAGAGAAACAACTGACGTTTCAACCTGCTCCAGAACGCACTGGAGGAATACATGGGCACTCTTACTAATGTCCTGAGCTGCCTAAAAATGTTTTGTATTTTATTACTGCCACAATGAACGAAGCGATTTCTCTTTTAGTCACCTAATAACTCTGAAGCAAATAAACGATGCAATAATATATCGAGCAAAATAATAATAAATAAAATAATCGAGGAAAAGCTATCATAAACGATAACAAAATGTGAGTTCCTCCATACATATAGGAATGTCAAGGTTTTTCATCACTTCGAAAAAAAATGAGGTAACGGAGCACCGATCGGCATGAATAATTTCTCGCCTCAACTGTACCCCAATATTACAATCGTTAGAATAAACCTCTGTGGCGTCTAATAACAGCGATTAAAGGCACATATTACGAAGATCTCTGATGTAGATCCCCACGTCCGAGAACTCACGGTTAAAAAAAATATTCTGATGTTAATATCGACAGTTTGTAACGGAATGCTTACAGGAGGTGAAATGCACAATTCATCAGCTATGCAGATAGATTCTATGGTAATTCCTCACACAGATTTTGCAAGTTGCAAAGATATGACAAACAACAACTCACTTGTGGATAGCAGACACGATTTGGAGCCTTCGGTTGTTCTGGGCGTTGACTGGCGTTCCCATGGCGGTCTCTGAAAAGCACAACAACCGTATTAGGTCCAGTAGTAAAATATAGTAAGGAGCCTGCAGTAACTGGTAGCGGTACATATATAAAATAAAAAAATAGTTCTATCATGAGGTGAAATAATTTTGGCGGCATTGAAAAGCATTATGAAAATAAAATGGTTTACTATCAGCAACGTTAACATCCATTTCAGCTCAACGTTCCATTAAAAAGCGAGAGCCTTTTCTTATCTTCACTAAATGATAGAAAGTTAACATTTAATAAAACACAATACATATTTATTCAAACTGATCTAACGGTAAAAATCGGTACAGTCGAAATACGAGTGTTAATCGATTGAACACTTACATCGATCGAACAGTGCGTGTGGACAACGATAAATTATTTCTTACACTGTAACGGATAAAAATAGAACTATTTTAATCCGAAAATATGATTAAGCATTTTTAGTGTCTGATTAAAACCGAATAAAATTGGGGGAAAAATTTACAGAGCGTTCGTTATATGGGCCCAGCAACACAAAAAACATTCTTACACATGTTCCAGCCTCCTCTTTGAAGAAAAATGAATTTTGAGTAGGATTAAACCCTCGACCCAGAGGCTTCAAATTTCGGGGGGGACCATTCTAAAATTTTACCCCATACTAATAATTGACTATGCTGAGTACAAATGGTAATTTCATCCATGATGTAATTTTAATTTTTTCTTAGAAAATACCAATAAGAATTTAATTGAGTACTGATAAAGCCGATAGGAGTCCTCCAACTCCATTAATTGCCTTGTCACCATTTAAAGTTTCTGTAGACCGTCACCGACGGAGATCAGGAAGGAATCGGAGATCGGTGTAGGCAAGGAGCTAAAGAAAATTAAATTCTCATGCATATTCTGTCAATAACAGAATTGCGAAATACGAGTCCTTTGGACTGCTAAAAATCACGCTCCCCAAGTTTAATTCCCAGACCTAGAAATGGACCATTTCAATAAATAACTAAAGTATTACGCATTATCAATATTATAAGTCTTTTTGCGTTCCATATTAGGGCGACCTAAAGGGAAAATTTAAATAATAGTACGTCCGACTCTTCGTGTAAGCAGATTACTGTTGACGGACAAACCCTTCCAAGTGGTAATTTTCCAACCAGCTGAAGTTTAATTACAATGATTGTGCTCAAAACTCGACTCATTTGGGCCGCAAGGCTGTGGCACGAATGGTGGAGATCGGGTGGTGATACTCACCACATATGAAGTCCAGCGTGAGCTTCTGTGTGTATGGGCAGATGTCGAAAACCTCGCCTCCTGCCATCTCCTTCAGTCTCTCCATCATTTGATTCGTTCGCATCACGAATACGTCAACGAAGCTCTCCAAGATGTTGAAGTGGAAGGTTGGCGTGATGAGCTTACGATGTGCGTGCCATTTCGAGCCTTCGTCGAGGAGGTGGGTGGGGAGTGAAAACGTATTAGTTTGCATTCTTCACACATTTCAAATGCTTCTGTCTCAGCAATGATTCATTAAAGAGCAATGTTCCTCAAACTCCAGCCCCCCAGAGTCAAGTCGCGAGAAGTTTGCTATGAACAGGCATGTAAAACTGAAGTCTTCATGATACGCTATTAATTATAACCCCTCAAACATTATAATAAGAAATGTGATTAATCCCATCAGGGGGGGAAATGATGAATAATTTGCGTTCCAATTTCTCCAAATCGAGCAGCACTTGCTCTTCCGACTTTCAGAAACATTTCGCATTTCTATACTCGTGGGAGTGGATGGATTTTAAAAACCGTGGGGAAATCAACCTTCCAAGTTAACCTTGAGCTTCATTATTCTGATGGTGTAAAGAAAGGGAGCGACTGCTGTTCGTGTGCTATTATAGCCGTACAGACACATCTCTCTAAAGTACTTATAATGTTAATATTTTGTGACATAAAAAGTGTATAAAAATATTAAAGTTACTAATTCCACGAGCAAAAATTGAAATTTTCATACTGATCAACGACAAAATATATTATTAAGTAAATACTAATAGCAAGAATACTTCATCTTTCCCTTATTATTTATGGGGAGGTACTGTTAGGATGGAATTAAATATTTACAAAGTTATACATTTGGATGAAATTTACAAATATAGTAGGAAGCTTAAAAAAATCCTCAACTTTATATCAAAAACTTTCTTTAAAGATTTGAATAATTTTCCACATCTGTTTACCTTTGCTTGTGATGAGCCCTTCGCCCAAAAGCGCCCTCAGACCTTTGTATATGAAGCCTTTTTCTGAGTGCCGACTCCCTCGAAGTACTACCTGGGAATTAAGCGAGAAAGATTAATTAAATATTACGCCTACCTGACGAAGATATAAGTACAACTCAGTTGTGCTAAAAATTACTTGATTGCCTTATTGAAGTTTTAGAGTATCGCATATAGCCTAAAGAAAACGAAACAAAAATTAAGAGTGTTACTAGAGTATTAACGGTGCTGAGTTAAAGAGTGCATACTTTTAATGAAAAAAATAGTTACTTTTTTCACTGTTCAATAATCATTCACAACAGTATTCATATCCGATTGGTTTTATTTAAGCTAAAATTGAACTAATTGGTGGATTTACTCAGCGTTTTAATAGTGATTTTGTCAAACGGCAATAATATTTTATTGATAATGAAATGATGTTAAACCCTTCACTCTGTTCAAAATAAGTGGGCAGCTAATATACATGTATTGCGATTTGATAATTCATGAAAATTAAATACAACGATGCATAAACTGTGGTCAGGGACACAAAATTATCAATTTTTTAATGGACTACCAGGAAGTAGATTTCGTGACTGCTGCGAGATAATAGATTGGTAAACGCAAGGGCTATAAGAAAAGTTTTTATAGATTTAGAGCCCGGCTTTTCCTAAGGGTATTTTTGTAGAACAATCTCTGATTTACATTACACAGATTGCTATAAAAACTACAATTAATAGTGTGAGGTAATTTAATAATCACTCTTCATAAAATTGTCATAAGATTAGCTTTGTTTGGCCCATTATAAAATTAGTATTCTATTATAAAAGGAAGGGAAAACGGTATTTAAAAAACCACCGTAATCAACCGAAGGTCGGATTGGTATGTGAGGATAGAGCTCATCCTGTACTAAGTCCAACGGCATGTGAAATTCACACATAATGGTGGATGACCTGGTACCCGAAAAATGGTAAACAAATTGGGTGAAGCAGCTGAGGGTGCTCAGAATTGGTGGTCAGCGGAATCGAACCCGGGCCCTCCGGTCAGCAGTACAGCGCTCTAACCACTGTACTTTGGAAAACGGTATAACCCGTGTAAAATAATACACCTTTTCGATTAAGTTAAATAGGAACATCGAAAAGTTCAAATCAAGAGTTAAGCTCATAGTCGGTGACAGGCATCAAAGTCTAAGATGCAACACTGGGTACATCAAAGTTACTTTTTTTGGGGCATACAATATGGAGTTACGATATTGACACCCAAAAACGATCGCTAGCTCTTTAGCCGAACGTGAAAATCAAGGTCCTATCGCCACGGCCAACGGTCAGAAGAATTCGTTGCACGGTGATGGATACTTTCTCCGAGTGATTTCAGTGCGGTGAAGAAGAATGGTTCGGGCGTGCTCTTACCTGTACTGTTTCGGGTGAATGAAGGAGGATGAGTGGGTGGAAGAGTATGAATGTCTTGTGCATGCTGAATTCCTTTGCCCACTCCTTTGCGCTATCAAAAAACTCTGGAAAAGAAATAGAAGGACAGTTGGCAATCAGAAATTCGCAGATNNNNAACTCTGGAAAAGAAATAGAAGGACAGTTGGCAATCAGAAATTCGCAGATTACCGCCATGTTTTTAAAAAAATTCTCGTTGGTTACATTCAATGAGAACTTCTTCATGCATTTTTGACCTTCTCCATTTTCATGCAGAATAATTAAATATGAATAACGAAATTTTATATCATGAAAACTGGTCCATATTCGCAAGTCCATTTTGGAAAACATTGCCATTGGAAAACTCTTAAAGTAATCATTTGAAACCCGACTCCAGCCAATTAATTTAGTAACAATTTGTGGCATCAAGATGATCACTTGAAACCAGGTGGGTGAATAAGATAGTATGATTTTTTCTGTTTCATTTATGTGAGCCCCGAGGAGCAACACCAAACTTTAGTATATGACCGTATTTATTTCCAACGAAGTGGAGTGCCCATTTATTAAGGGGTCCATTATGGAACTTATCGATCTATATATGTTTTGTGCGAAAATGTAGTCTAATTTCCCACCCCACGGTATTTGGCTCAAGGAAAACATCATCCTTACCATAGTAATGCGTCAACTAGGGATGCCATTTCACTCAATGAGTATGGGACGAAAAGTTCCGTAGTAGATGCCCATACCAAGATCAACCACAATGAACGGTTGAGAGATAACGCAAGGGCCATTTTGACCACAACAACTCATAACGTGCTTCT
>LYUA01000648.1:329280-343130 GCA_002093875.1 Calopteryx splendens
CAGAGTTTTTACACCTAAGCGTAGCATTGGTGGAACGTGAATTCCCCGTAGCCGTTGGAAATGGGACGCATTTCGTTTTCTCCGTCGAGAAACGAAAGCCAAGGATAGGATACTAATAAGGGATAAGAGGGAGAATCGGGACGGACAGCATTAGGCAACGGGGAAAATAAAGAGATGTTCGTTCTCCCCGATACTTTGATACATATATCAAATCAATCAAATTAATCAACCCGAAGGTTGGTTTGGTAGGTGAGAGTAGAGCTCACCCAGCTCACCCAATACACTACGCTCAACGGCGTGTGAAATTCACACAACTGGTGGTCAGTTCCTTTTCCTGTGCCGCCTGCAATTTCCCAGGAAGACCTGGTACCCGAAGAATCAAAAAGCTTGGGTGAACCTGAGGGTGGCCAGAGAAGTAACCCGAAACAGAAACCGGGTCCTCAGGTGAGCAGCTCAGCGCTCTAACCACTGAACAAGTAAGTCGGACAGAGAGTAAGACTAACGGCGAAGTTTTAAACAAGGTGGGAGAAGTGAGGACGTTGCTGGGCGAAATTCAGAAAAAGTGGGTGGAGGAGATACCGAGAGGTAGTGCTGTTGACTGTGACAAAAGGGATAAAGTAAGATAAGCGGGGATGAAGAAAGAGAAAAGACTTTTAGGACAGCATGAAAGGAAGTAGAAAATATGAAGAGCTGAAGAAGGAAATTATGTCGGGAAAACAAGAGGAAGTTTACACGATACATATGTTTGGGACCGTCCCAAACCTAACTTTCATAGGTAGACTACCTTTCATGGCGATGTTTTGAAGTACCTAATTGTTCTACCGGAAAAAAATGTCACTGAGCGCGTGTACCTCCAAGTGCCTCCACTTTCATTACAATGTATCGGGAAAATGAAGCAGAAAATGCTATTACCTATATCAAAACAAATTTTTAATTTTATTACAATGTTCATGTGTCGCTCGTAAAGAAATTTACGAGGGGCGTAAACCTTAATGATGGTAGAGTATACCTAATGAAAATGTATTCCCTCTATTCAAACATGGCTTAATACTTTCGAAATTGATAAATTAAAACTCTCACAAACAGAATAATGAATATGAGATTTAATAGATTGCATTGTAAAAAAATCCTCGTGAATAAATTTCGGAAGTCACTTCAAATGTGATGGTTACATGAAAAAAATCTAACAAAAGTAACCAATTTAAGGACAAATTACAATATTTGTGCAGAGGGCGGGATTTGAACCCGCAACCTTGGCGTTCTCAAGCTGACGATTGATACATGTATTTTTTTTGATTTTTTATGCCGATCACAGAACATTGAATATGTGTGTCATTCACTCCCAAGCTCTTTCTTTCTATTGGTGCAGGTCAAAGAAACTGAAAACGCAGACGGCGTTGAAGACCTTGACGTTTCACAGCGGCGATGCAGGTTCCCGTGGGAGAAACCAGAGGGTATCACATCACTGTACCCGCAGTATTCTTATTCAACGTGCGTCGTCGAGTGTCACGCTGCAGCTCAACTCGACATGTGCAACTGTACTGATCACTTCATTCCTACCCCTCCAGGTAATAGGATAGGCCAGGTTTTTTTTCGGGGTCGACCACGCTTTATTTATGCGGGGGGTTGCTAACTTGCCAGCAAAACAGGTTCTAGGCTAGGGGAAGATGTTTTAAACCTTGCATGTAGTGACTATTTCAGAGGCACATTTGATGGAAGATATAAGGTTTTTATATTGGTCATACCCTCGCCATGGGCTACAACCTTGTGGGGGTGTAAGTGCTTGCGTGTTCTGATGACCCCTAGAGATGTGCCGGCGGGAGCAACTGCCAGTGGAGCCATCCAGTCCAAGCACTTTATTCCAATTAATCAATACAAGCGCACTGCAGGGAAACTACACAGGCGACACAGGGGTAGGAACCATGATGTGTGAATCTCACATGCCGTTCGTCTTAGTATAAGGTGAGCTCTACCCTCACCAAACAAGAAGGAAAGCATATGTTGGAGGCTTTTGAAATTTGGGTATAGAGAGGGATGGAAAAAGAGAAATGAACGGAAAGGAAAATGAACAAAATGTTTTGCACATGGTAGGGGAGTAGAGAAGTCATTGAGAGAATTCCAAAGAAGGTGGGAAAGTGGATGCAAGGCATACTGAGGGTTAATGGATTGTTTCTAAGGTCGAAGATACTCCAATACTTAGAAGTTTTGATATCCCACAATCCAAGCAGAAATAACGAAAGGGCACTCAAAGCAAAAGTTTAGCAAGTAGTATGTGAGCATCGAACATTACCATACCACGTGTCTCAATCATAGTAAACTCGCCAAGGTATCCACTACCTAATATTTATTTTTGCCCAGCTATCAGGTCAAAAGTTCCTCCTCCAAAGGCCTCATAAAATTGCTATGGTGCCCTTTTCTGTTGACACAGTGATTGTATAATAAATATCAATCGCAGATGTGTTGTGTAAAACATTTTTTTGTTCCTCAATAAATGCTCCAGATGACTGAATTAAAATAATTGGTATTAAAGTAATTAGTAATTAACCATTAATTGAAGTAATTATTAGCTGGAAATAATTAAAAAATATTATTTAATCCTTTATTTAAAAAATAACAAATGCAGTATTTCACAGAAAAAAAAAATTCCTGGAATGATGCATTTCACTGGTATAACCTATCATCATGGTCATACCACATATACTTGTATATTTATATATTACCAACATGTTGAGTAGAATTTGGAATGGCAGTGTGGATTAAAGAGATTAGTCATCAGAATGTTGACTACGTTCAAATCACTGTCACCAATCAGTTTGTTATATTTCCCCCTAAGCATACCACCGTCAATTGGACTGCTCCACAAAAAAATCGAATCTAAATGAAATACCTACTACAAGAACATAAGGTAACACCTGATTAGATTACATTTAATAGATGCAGTGTTCCTGCATACAGGAGTCTGTCAGTGAGTGGCAGCTATGGTCATCGTTTTGGGGTGTGATCACCAATCATATTATTCGATCTATCATCCCATTGGCTCACAATGCAACTCAGTGAAGTACATATTAGGGTGAGAGCATTAGATCTTCGCCTCTCCTTCACTTCTCCTCACCTCTCTAATTTAATTCCCCCCTTCCTCTCTCCTGCCCTTCACTTCCTTTGAGACCTACCAGAAGGTAACCGCATTAAACTCTGCCAAGACAACAGACAGACTCAATGTCAGTAGGGATGATTGTCCTGGGATCAGTAAAATTGATTTCTTTGGGTTTCCTACTCGTTCCATTCCCACACTATTTGGCACGTCCTTAGTCAGAGGTTCTGGTTTTGGAATCTGTTTTTCAAAGTTAAAAGTTCAATCAAAGTCATTGTGAGCACAATATTAATTACTGTCAACCACGTGCACTGCGAAATGTAGACATTATAAGTGTTGGGACAGAAAAATGTAACTGGAGGGGTATCTAAAAGCAAATTAGAAGGATTTGGGAAATGACTTGTTGTTTTGAGAAATGGACCATTAATCTTAAAACTCCTCCCTGATTCCCATTGATTTTTGTGGGACATAATGCATCATAGAACCAGCACTTATAACTCCCCAAATCAGCAGACTGTTCAGAGGTTTCAAGGTCACCAGAAAAGATGATGAATGTGGTACATATAATTAATGTATACATGAATGGAAATTTAACTTAAGGCTCCTAAGAATGGCAAGTAAGAAACACTGCAAGCATGAAATGTGTAAATTTAATCAGTGGGGAATCAATGGATCCTATAATCAAAATAATATTCCTGCAAATTTCAGGGTGGAACAAAACATGTACTGCAGAAGGTCTTGCATGCCTGACAAAATTTCAAGGTAAGAAAACATTTTAGACCAATAAAAAATATGCACCTCAAAAGAGAGAAATGACTGACTGACTTAACATGGGCACCTTTATATTAGTTCCTTGACAATACTGACCAATTTTATATGTTAAATTGCAAATATTAATGCCTTAGTTTGAATTATCATGTTAGTTTGGTGAGTATCCACAAAATATTCAGCTAATAATTTCATGATAATACTATGATGACATTTTGCATATATATTTTTTACGAAAAGCCAATAAAAGATTCAGAATTTTCTGATCTAAATTTATGACTTTACATGAAGATTTTTACTGGTTATTTTAAATAATCTTGAGCTGCAGAGGTGCATTTCCTTATAGCAGTGATTACACACTCTTTGCCCCCATAATTGCCAGCCTTTCCACTCCTTGACGTCCAGGAAATCACGATTAAAAACTATAAAAACAGTGATATCTCGATTGAAAGTTTTAAAAACAGTGGCAAGATTTTAACAAACACTGAATTTACACAGAGGAGAGAAAGCCTTGATAGTCAAAAACAAACATTACTTGCTGAGGAATTCTACTATTTAAGAGTTATTTTGTGCACACCCATTTCAATTTTAAACTGAAGAAAATTTAATTACTATCACAGAAAAGAGGACACAAAAGTACCCCAAGACCATTAAGTGAAAAAGAAATTACCATACTTAAAGGTGGTCTTCGTGAACTATAATAGGTAATAAAAACCTGACTGAGGTTCTTTTTATTTATACATCTTCATTCTTATAGGAACCAACTACTACTACACCTACATTTCACAGGACATGATTTAGTAAGATTTACCCTAAAAAAATGTCTTTTTTTTGAGGAATATTAAATAGACTTGCAGAGAAATGTTTGTGTTTTAGCTACAGTTTCAACTTTTCACACTGATTGTAAGGGCCAAGAATGAAATTCTGATTGAAAGGGATTTTCGGTGGCATTAAAACCCACACCTCAAGAGCCAAGAATTTCAAATGTAGTTCTCTATATGCTGAATGGAAACTCTAATTTAATCTAATATTAGGTTAATATGTCAAGCAACGCAAGTAAGGGTAGTTGATGGAGAATTGAAGTGGCAATAATAAACTGGGTAGCAAAATAGGGTTGACTGTCATCACATTTTAATTTTTAAATAAGGAAATGGAATAAGGAGGCATAGTATGAAGTAGGTTTGAAAGCAGGCAGGAAGCTGGTTAAGCCAGGATATATCTGCAGATATTAATATTTTTACAAGCCAATCATTAAAGGATTGCAGCATGGTTGTCAGTTTTGGAGCCTCTTGTAATGGATATTTAATGCAAATATGTTTACTTTCTTGGAAGGTCTATATTGTTCCTCTCAATGAAAGTTGATGGCTTACTAACAATGTATTTGTAAACATTTTTGTTAACTTTTAACAGACAAACAGCACAGTCATGGCCCTCCAGTAGTAGTGGCTATATAATGAGCAGGCCATATATGTTCCATTCAGCAGATAAATATTAAAAACCCTAATAATTTAAATCTGGCAGCTAGGACCTACAGATGGAATTTAAATCAGACTCTTAAATGTTACAGAGTATGTATATTGTTAAATGCTACAGTGTTTCATTTGATCCATCTTAGAGAATCCTAAAACAATATTGTTTGAAAATTCATCCTGGTTTGAAGCATTATAGAATAAAGAGAAGGATTTTCTTTGATTCATGAATAATCATTCCCAGAATAATGATCAATCCAAAAAAAGGTAAAATATTCAGCAGCTATTGAAAAGGTGCTCTCCAACAGGGTAGCTTTGAGGAAATATTTTTTGGATGAAGGTGATACTTATGGAATCACCAAGCAAAATGGAATGCATGGAGATCATTCATCATTTGGAGAAGAAAGTTCTCCAGAATTTTGCTATTTGTATTTTGTTTGAACTATTTTCAATTTTTTTGCCATAATGTGAAATAATTGGAAATTGATGATGCTACATGCACAGAGTTGTATGCTTTTATGTTAGATATTCATGATAAGATAAGTAATAGGAAAAATAATATATTTCTTGTACATGAAACATTGTATATATCGAGTGATTTAAAAGAAGTGGACAGATTGCAGTTTACTGTATATGTGGCTAATTTCTTTCAAAAGTTCTTACCAAGCTACTTACCAAGAAATGAATGATTTTGAGAGAAATACCTACAGAAATATTAATATGTTTTTGATGGAGAAAGAAGTTACATAGGATGGACTCAAAAATCTTAGACATACACTAAAAATATAGAATGGAAGAGACATTAGGAGGTGCTAAAACATTAGAGGGTGCGATAAAAGGGAAAAAGTTCAGCAAGAAAGAAAGAGAGGGGAAGAGGAGAGGTTTATGGATGGGATGGTGGGAAATGGACAGAATGAAGAGTTGAAGAAGGAAGCCATGTCGGGCAAAAGGAGTTTAGGCTGGTTTATAAAAGCTTTATAAATCCATAACAATATGCAATAGTTTCCAGGGGTAGATCTAACTCTTTTCAATAGACTAGCTATGATTACAAGGTTAAGACCAATGCCATATTTCCCTCCACCCTTCTTCCATTCAGTAAAAAATGACCTTAACCCCAAATTATGTATCTTTTTCTAACAGCACACAGAAATTAGTGCCCTGGTCTCTAAGAACAACACATTAATGCACAACATTATTTTCATGTTAAAGGCACTTTGAGGAGCTTGAGAACTCATTGGAGTAAAAAAGCAGGACTGGTGTGTGATTGTGACACTGGTTGCTTGGAACCTGAATATACAATAGTTCAAAAGATGCCCATTTGGTGAGTAAAGAGCCATTACCTTTTGAAATGTTATCTCTTTATGCTGATTGTAACGGTTAGTTGAATGAATTGTCTCATGCTGAACTGATAAGAATCTTCAATTAGCGATAGCAATATGTGACAACATGATAAGAGTTTCTCTGAGAGAATACCTAAACAACTTCCATAACATTTCATATGCAAAAATATTGCCTGAACAATTTTTCAAATTTATTACAAAGCTCATCATCATTCAAGCACATTCACCAAAACCTGGTGACAAAAATCAACTGAATGCAAAATATAATCTCTACACATAAAAATGTCCATGTTTCTTATTTCATATAGCCAATCCAAGCTAATTGAAGAGATTCCTATGGTGACCATTAAAATGAGCGCCCTTCCTAGTGAGCGTTTTCGAAGAAGTATAGTCAGAACCAGACTGGATCTTGTTGGTAAGTTATCAACCTTTTCACAAAAACAATATCACAACATTTCACATTCAATTTTAACAAAACAGCAATTCCCTTCCCTATTTATATTTTAGTATCTATAAAAGATAAAACTCAACATATTGGATTTAGATATTCAGGAATCTAATATAGTAAATATTAAAGATATGTGGAGGTAAAGTTCCTAGATATACTGAAAGAATCAATGATAATTTTTCATAAGTAAGATTATATCATTAAAATCATTAGCTGTTATTGCTTCTTTTTAAATTTTACGATGATTGACAACTCCAAATTCACTTAACTATTTCAACAGTGTTAATGGATCAGAACACAACAGTGTAAGTGGATAATCAATTAAATTAGAGATGCCCATAACAGATATTTTTATCTGAATATGGTACTTCTCAATTATTGGTCAAAACATCTGTATAATTTAAATTAAAAAAATGTAAAATATCTCTAATCAGACATTGAGTAACACCAGAATAAACATTCCTGCTAGTTTGAGACATAATGGTCATATTTCAATCATTAAAGACAGTAAATAAACAAAGCAATGCCTCATGAAAAAGGTATTCTCTCTGAAGAATTGGTGGTTTTTATTAGAAAAATATTATTAGTAGCAGGATTTAAACTCATGCTATAATTCCCACAGAATCCGAAAATCTATACTTCAAAACAAGTAGAGTAAATGTGGACTTCAACAACAAAATCCTCAACCAGTAAGGATGATTTTTATAATGACTTGGAAATATAAAAGCCAATCATTTAGGTACTTCAAAAAGTCTAATGGTACACTTAACACAAACTGCCATAGCACAGATTGTTGATATTTCCATTGAATGAAGCTTAAGTTCAAGAGAGAGCTTAAGACAATACTAATGCTATGTAGAAATATATTTATGGGAAATTAATTACGTAGAACAATAATTATCTATACTCACGGCAATCAGCCTTCCTGAAGTATTTCTATGGGCACAACAGCATCTGATAGTGGCAACCTTCACCAGGGATCCTTCTCTGTATTTAATCCTAGTGGATGATGACTGAGTAGAAATCCACACACTAAAATATAGCATCCATGAAGTTTTATATTGCAATAAATAAGAAAATTAATAAATGAATGGTCACATTAATTTTCTATATTTACCAGTTTTGCACCATTCCTATGGCATATTCATTGCTTTATTTCCGTTTAAATGCAGAAACAAATCTTTCAAGGTCACAGATATTGTATAGCAGTTATAATGATATTCAGTTAGATGACATTTTCCAAACCATGAGATCTCCTTAGAAAGCATCATGTACTTTTCTTTTCATAAAATTTGCATTCTTTCATTTGTATATATACCATCTCATAGTACTTATCTCTTGATAATTGTTTTCATTACGAAAAAAGTCAATTAGTGATCCATCTATGTAAGAAATTTTCTATACTTTAACTATCAGGTTCAGAAGTGCCAACTTCTCGTCTATCATTTGCACATTCCTAAAGGTGCACATTCACTGTTAAATTTCCAATGCCAACAATGGGTTTTGCCGACTATGGTCATATTCTAAATGCACCCCTCACTCTGCAAAAAATGAGGAACTAATGTGTGATAATTTCTGAAATAATTCAAGTTATTTAATTAGATACATTTCATATGAAATGAATTTAAGCAAATAATTGTTCAAAATGCAATAAATCAAACTATTTTTTGATACCCTCTGTCATTTCATGTGAACAAAACAGTTTCATTAGGAGGGACTGCTGGACTGTTTCTCGGAGCCTCCATCTTGAGTGCAGTTGAGATCCTTTATCATGCAGTCATCATAGCTATCAGTATTTGGCCGAGGCCAGTGAAAAAAATAAGCCCATCAATCTCATCCAGGAGGCACAGGAAAAAAAGGAAGATTGGCGTTACAAATCTACATTCAAGCTTTTACATCTAAATAATGATATATAATAAACTTTTTATGTATATGGCACATGAAAAAAATACAGTTTTCATTGTTCATTTAATAAGGAAAATTTAAAAGTAGTTTGACTAATGTAAAGTGTCATAACTAATGCAGCCATTTTCAAGTTAATGCTTTCTTATCTAACACATACAGGTTCAGTAATTTTCAAGGCATAACTTGAAAATTATTTCATAATAAATTAAACCAAGGATTAGCAAATCATTTACTGAGGAAATATATTGCATTTTGTTACGAAAAAGATAGAAAATAAATTGGGTAGGCTCAGTTTTGATAGTACTGTCAAGTTGGAGCAGAGGACTACGACTTGAAAATTGGATTGAAATAATCTAATCAAATATGAATTTTAAGTACACGTTGAAGGGAAAATGGCTTGCAATAAGAAGGTAATGGTGGGATGTGAAGAATATCAGTGATTTAATTGGACTGGGGTGCACAAGAATGCTATTCCGGAAAATAAATATGTAAACTTAAGTATCCTTCCTTCAAAAATCATGTGAATGAATCTTTCCACATGCAATGCACCAACATTTCAGCAGTTGTCTTTTTGAACTGCCAAACTGGACATAGTTGAGCACCAAAATGTTGTTCAACAAAATACAATGGTTATCTAGCGATTGCTACATTAATAAGGTGAGCTCTGATGAATATTTTTTCCAACTAAATAACTGAGGAAGAATATTTCTCTTGTACATTTTCTTTTTACATAAATGCCCTTCAAGCATTAAATATTTAATATTTTATTAAATGCTAGAAGCAAATGCTATAATCGATGCAACAAATTACCTTAACAACAATGAAAACAATATGGTGTGGACTCCGAAGGTGCCATGAAAGACTGCGGCTGTCACATTAACTTTGTGAAATTCCACATACTCCAAACTCTGAAGGACAATGGAGCATGGTAATATTTTGTTTATTTTTAGGCTAAGAATACCATTGAATGCATTCATCACAGTTTATAAGCAAAAACTGTTGAATCCATGATATATTCCACAGTATACAAATCGAATTATTGATATGATGATCATAATTGGGAACTATTTTTGTCATGGGCAGTCAGTCATAAGTTTTCCCATACTATCTGCATTTTTAAATGTAGTCCTCAGCTAAAACTAAAATATTATGAAAATATTAGTCTTTACTGGCAGCTTATTTAGGGTTAGCAACTAGTCACTTATGACTAGTCTGTAAACTACCACTTTGAGTGAAAGCACTGATAATATATAAAAATAAAAGAACATTATAACATATAAAATTTATAATAAAGGGTAGACAAGGTATAAATAAGATAAAAATCTATAGGCAAGATAAAAATATTCATCCTGTGAATACAACAGTTTTGAAAAAAAACAATATGTAGGATTGATTGATTATATACTTTGCTGTGCCATAATTTTGGCTCAGACTGTTGACTTCAATGGGAATCTTTAAATAAACCTCGCCTCTATTCCAAAACATAAAAGTTAATAGGGAAACATCACCATAGACCAGATAGGTACAAGGACGTTATCTCCTTGAGTAATTAATATGGGATAATAATGGGTACCTAACCGTGAAAGTGGGGCATGGTAGTCCAGTGGATAGAGTGCTCGGCTTCTAAACAGAGGTCCCAGGTTCAATTCCAGGAGAGGCCTCAGGATACCCTCAACTTCACCCAAGCTGCGTGATTTTTTGGGTACCAGGTCATCCAGGGAAACTGCAGGCAGCACAGGGAAAGGAAATGGTTCCCCTATCCGGATGTGTAAATTTCACAGGCCATTGGACTTAGTATTGGGTGAGCTCAACCCTCAACTACCAAACCAACCTTCCGAGTGATTACTGTAGTTCTTTATCACTATGGAATGGTTGTATATATGTTTGGCATAGTATATGCAACTATACAGAGCATATTAAAATTGTTATAAAACATAACAGTAGGCTACTCATTTTCTGGATTCTGATGACAGACGTTTTCCAGAAGGTGACGCAGTCTTTTTTAAAACAACAAAAACAATCTAAAATTTACAATGCAAGTTTTTAGAAATATGGTAGGCCATTTTTATTGGTCATCATTTGGAAAGAAGAAAAGCCAAATTAATCTGATGAATGAAGGGATAAGGAGTTGAATCTACAGTTACATCAAGCCTTATCAATGATTTTGGTGAGTTCATGAATAGGGTTAATAAAGTGGGTAGCGGGATAAAATGATCAGAGAATAAATATACTACTGTTTTCCTTTACTATTGAGTCACAATTTAAGTAAATGGTGAATCATTGGAAACAAAATAATATTGAAGTTGATAAGACATTGAAAAATATCTGGGTGGTTGGACTAAAAACGGTAAGTCATCTCTGATTATGAATCAACAAAAAATATAACTACTCTAAGAGATTATTTATTAAAAATAATTGAATTAAAAACATATTGTCATTTGGCTACATAAAATTTTAACAAAATGCATACATGATATCATTGTATATGTAGGCTAACAATTTATGGGAAATCACATTTCACAATTTATTTCAGTCACTATTTGAAAAATCTCTTTAATAAATGCTAAATAAAAATAATATACTTTATGGAAAATGATTATAAAATATAAAAAATCAAGATTATATTATGGTTAAAATATTGAATATTTAAAAATACACATCATTGTTTTCAACTATCACAGCCATGCTTCCCATCCTTTCCATGTTTTCCCAAGAATATGGTAATCTGTGGCCTGGTCTAAAAGGCAGGAAACCTGAAAATTAAAACGTCAATATGAAAACTGTATAATAAAGAATACCTATACTTCCCAACAGGAAGGTGAACACTTTTCTGGCTAGGTAGCTTTTGATTTAGGGTCATGTAAAAATGATGTTATTTGTTCCAGTTGAAAGGTTTATTTAGCAGTTTTCTATGCTGACATATAGTAAGGTCTTGATTTTACTTAACTACTGGGGAACATATAAGGCAGTGTTACATAAAATAAAGACAAATTTTCAACTGTCATGGATTTCATCGAACTACATATCATAAACTACAACCAACTCCAATTCTTTAACCACCATCCTTTTCCTCCAATCCAATTTCCTGTCCATATAGGGGAGTCCTCATCATCTCTCTCTTTCCCCCTCCATCCCCCCCAGCCTGAAGACACCATTCGAGAAAAAGTGACCACAGAGCGTCCTCCCTCAGTGTGTGATTCATGTGTCCCCCGATCCCTCACCCAAAGAGAAGAACCAAGGGTACCCGATGACCCAAAAGGGCAACCCCACCCTCCTTTTATACTTCTCCACCTTCCCTTCCCCATCCCTACCTGGCTTGAATATATAAGCGTGAACTCTGCATATTTTATCACCTGAAGATGTTATTATGTCATGAAAACTGGTCGTGATTAAATTTGGCATTTCCCTTGTTTTGTAGTTCCTTTGCCATAATTTTAACAGGGTGTACTCCTCACACTGGTATTGGCAGGATTTTTGGGTTGCATAACATTTGTTTGATTTTCCCCCCAAATCCTAAGACCCTGAGGAATACCACTGCATTCAATAACCTCATCTGTGTTCCAACATACAATTTTCTGGTTAATAGAACTTTATGGGGCACCAAATAGTAGTTCATGGAAAGGAGCTTCCCCTTCCTCTTCCATCTGAACGTGTGATTTTTGAATGATCTAGTGATTCATTTGGGATGAGCTCTACCCTCATCTATCAAATTAAACCTTTGGGTTGGTAACTGTGGTTTTTTTGCACTTTCAGAGAATAAATATTTCATTTGAGCACAATTTACACATCCCAGTACATGGGAATTGTTAAATGAAAAACTTATTCACCCCAAAAAGATTTTATTCTCTCAGAGCCAGACACAAAATTGACACACTTATAGAATCTACAGAACAAAATAAGCTTCGTAATAAGAGCCTTCGATTCCAAGAGGCCATTAAGAGAAGGGGCGGATATAGATAAATCAAGAAATAACTCATCATTTTCAATCACTCCTGTTGGAACAGAAATAGCAATTGTTTAAATATAAGTAGATTAGTAGTAGTATACAGACCTGTTGTTCACATGACAGTCCCATGGACGGAAGAGTGGCACGGATATTGTGCCTTCGGTTTCCAGTCGCCACCTCCTTATACTTGATCTGTACAGATTTTTGTTCCATTATTCCTCGTGAACCAATCTCTTCCAGTGTTATTTCCCTGGGATTGGTGCCACCCACAAACTTACGCCTCATGAGCTTTATCTTCTTCTTGGGGTACATCAAGTCATTCTCCTCTGAAATTGCAAAACCTAAGAATTTGATTCATGAAATGAAAAGGACCATGCACTACTCTATATTATTATTTTTCATATCAGTTTCTCTCTTTAAATATGTATTCTTTTCCATAAGGGTGTATATACATATATTTATGATATTTGTGCCTTCTGTTAAATGCATAAACATTACTCAAAGGCAATATGGCCTAACCGAAATTTCATCACTATCACAGTAACATTACTAACACATTTTTTCATTTCTCAATCCAAAATATCACTTTCACAACCGTTACTATTTGCAAGTGTGTTGACTCAAAATTTTACTTGTAGGCTTGCAATAGACTGGAATGCTGGAGAAACTGTTGTTTTCCCTCAAGCCAACAAGCATGCTGAAAAACCAAGAAGAATTCAGAGCTCCTGGAATCTAATCCAAGGAAATCTCAAAATTAATTTGTTTTTATGTCAATCAAAATTTATAAACAAGATATTTTCCATGAATTCTGGGTTTTCGGGTTGCTCCCATGTTGATTGGTCCTGATGGACAATAGTTTCGCCGGCATTCCAGTCGGCATCTT
>LYUA01000649.1:51220-69416 GCA_002093875.1 Calopteryx splendens
CATGGGCCTATTTGAATTCATACCATACACAATAGGAGAACCTATCCTAGTGCTACTATTAGATTAATCACATGAGGAAAAATGTTTCATTGATGCCTACTTTTACAACTATTTTCCATATTTTTTTCTTTGGGGAATATTTAATATTGGTACTTGCTATATATAAAAAAATAATAGTAATAAGGGTTATGGATTGTTTACTTTATCTTTGCAAACAATTGCATTGGTCTGTCCATCACTTTATACTTTTTATTGGCTTCTACAAGTATTTGTGCATTTTCCGAGGAAAAGTTGGCCGATCTTACATGCTTTTCCGCTTGAGCTTTTCATTCGTCCTCAAATGGTGCTGAATTCACCAAGAGTAAACAACAAATTTGGCGGTATGAGATGTAAACAAATGACAATCGAATTGTNNAAACAACAAATTTGGCGGTATGAGATGTAAACAAATGACAATCGAATTGTATACTGCCGACAACTTTCTGCTAAAAGTTTGAAATAGTTATGTATTCAACAGTTAGAACATGGCCATAATACAGTCTCATAAATTAACCTGTCAGCTAGCTTAACTGATGGTTTGGTAACTAGCACTTTAACTGTGAGTCATAATACCGGCCCCATAATATATAGGGCCACACACAAAATGTATATACTAATCTGGAAGGAAATACAGATGATGGCAACCCCTTCCTGAAAGGAACATATTAGAGCTCGACAGGAGACAGCTGCAGTCATCCTTGAGAACTTTATTTTTACAGCCAGAACTCATCACCAAACCAATTGGCTGCAGTAAAATTTTTTACCATCCATGAAATGTCAAATGATAATACAGAACCACATTCAGAAATATATTTCTTGGTAAACAAGGCCAAGCAAGAATTTATATTCATAAAAGTAATTTTTTTTATCATGAATAACTAATAGCTACACTATTAATTTTAGAATTAACACTTTCTATATTATTAACAAGATCACTATTCTGAAAGCAACATTTCTCCCCAACAGAAATTGCAAATATGTATTGGGAGAAAAATAATAATACCGAGGGTCACTTAATGAATTTATCTTATTGCATAAATCAATACAAACAAGTGAGCTAAAGAAAAATAATTTCCACTAAACAATTACACATATGAGGAGGACAGGCATAAGGTCTAAAAACTTCAAGACTATATTCTGGAGTCAGTTAACACCTTGTAAACTAAAACAATTGCCTAAAAATCAATAGGAAAGTTGTTCTTGATAACTAAAAATAATAACGCACGGAAAACTAAAGCTCTTCCCAAATTGAAAAAAGTAAATCTCGAAATAACTGAGTTAATGCCTGATTATGTTCTAGCTGCCTGTACAACTCTCGTCACATCAGCCTCGGGACTTGCACACTGAAACTACTTATTAAGATGTAACACTCACCTTCATACTAAAATCTGGTAGAAATTCCTCCAAGACGACTGCAGTTACCTGCACCATTAGGTCCCAACATCTTCATAGGTAATATGGCTGAATAACATTGAAAATGCTCCTAGTTTTCAACCATCTATAAGGATACTGATCATAGAGCAATTTCTATTGTCCTACCACTGAATTTCATGCAATCATCATAATCTTCCAGTGATATACCTGGTCTCATTAGCTGAGCCTATTATTATTAACAACGAAATAAATCTCCAATGGTCTGGCAGCACTTATGACACTCTAGATAAGAATAAAAATGTAAGGCAACATACAACTATCAATTACCCAAAAAGACATTTGCACAACCCACAAAAATCAAAACCTCAAATTATTCAATTGTGATTATTAAGTGATGAGAACCCAAATTATAAACAATTATCTGTCTTGTATTCCTTTGGGCTCAATGGCTACTATTTACTCAAGACAATGACTGCTTAAATCAAATACATCTGAACCATTACAATCTCGAAAAGAACTATATCCATCTCATGAAATTCAACCTGTTCACTAAATAAACGAGAATGTTGACTGTATTGAACACATTTATTAGGTGCTTATTCAATAATGATGCACATGTCACTGATTATTAAAGCTTAGAAAAATGAGAGAAACCAATGAAAAAGCACATCTCAATCAAACTTTCCCAAACCCTTTACACTAAGGCAGGGAACTACTACACTTGATGGAGCCAGCTGCTCATTCACTAAACACAAAAGTTACACACTAAACAATCCTCCATGTGGCTTCCAACACAGTACATGTGAGCTGGACGTGCTCTCTCCTCCAAACTGGTTCACCTCACATCACTCCCCACCTCAATCCTCCTCCTGCTCACCTTCTCACTGCACATCTTCTTAGATCTCGCCTCTTCCATCAATAGCAAGACTTCCTCACTTCCATCCAAGATACTGCAAAAATAAATGTGCTAAGATGCAGAAGGATCCCAACTGATGCCTTGTACTAGTGCGCATTCCTGGTCTTTCAGAGCCAACAACTGCAACACCTCGACCTTAAATATCCAAGATGCTGGACCCTAAACCAGCACCTAAATGTACAATGTAAGGGGGGAGAGTATCTATGGCACCATTGTATTAAGTCACTATACTAATCAGCCCTATACCCTGCTATTATTGATCATACAAGATATCTGCTGGTACTCTGAAATTGCCTGGAGTTATGTCTCGAAAATATTTTATTTACTTCCATGTTTATCTCATAACATAGTAAGCCTAAACCAAAGTTGAATCACTACTACATTACGACTTTATCTCCTAAGGAGAAAACTCAAAAGACATTCCAAACCACAGACTCATCAGGTAAATGAAGAAATTACTCTTTGCAATACTATAACCAAATAAATCTTCCTGCTACCTAATACAGAAATGCCACGTTCACTCCATCTAAGATATACTGACAAGAACGGCCAATAGATGCACAAAAAAATAAATACTGGGGAAAATGAAAACCAAAACATATTAACATTAAAAATTTAAAGGGTATTTTCTACATCAAAAGGTACCATTGCACATGCTTAATAATCCCAGATATCTAGATTTTCAGAGCACTAGAGTTACACACTTTGACCCACAAAATATATTATGAATAGCAATGGTAATATGCCCAACAGAAATAAAAATTTGAAATCTAATTACACACAATAAGGAACCAATGCACAACCAATTGCATACCAAACACAAGTTGGATGAATATTGTTCATTACATACAAAGTAGTTTCGATCTTAAAAAAAAGCTGTATTACAAGCTTTTTCTCTCAGTCTGCATAAGGAAAGCAATAAAAAACAAGAAGCTCCACACCATGAGCATTAATGATAAGGTAGAGCAATCTTAAGGTTACACAGGTCCCTGGAAAACCTATGACTATGATAATAATAATAATTACATTAAGTGCATTTCTTTAATCACACAAGCAACCAAATCGGAAGAGGAATTAGTTGAAACATAAAGTAATGTTATATAACCACCATGCAAAAAATAAACCAAATATTTCCTCATATGAACCTAATAGTAACTGAGGGGACTGACTAAAAATATGAAACTTGATGTCAAGGCACCTGATATAACTCAATTACTTCAAAAACCTTAACCAAAATACAAAATTTAACCTTTAAACACCAAATTTAAATGTACAAGTGCAGACCTTCCCTACCAGACTTAATATTGGCCATTAAAATTATTCTTACATATTCCTTAAATAAAGGTCTCCTAAAGTTAAATTGTAAAAGAAAAAGTTTTAGACAAATTAAGATAAATAATATATTTTATAAAAATGATATCAATCAAATATTATCGAAAATTTCACGTCACCAAATAGATAAGCAAGCGAATTAGATGCGAACAATCTCAGCGTGCTCTTATGGTAACGCTGGGTGTTCAAAGGTTTAAGCCGCCAATAAATAATACTTAACTCTATGCCACATTACACAAAATACAATATGGAATAAAGAGAGAAAATTCAACAAAAAAATTTCCGAATGAAATGGTCAAATTCCCCTTAGTGAAAAATTAGACCATTGTTTTAGTACTATAAGCGATAACTGGAAACAAACATTCATAAAGATTAATTTGAAACCAAACACCTACGTTTAAGAGCACAGGCATATTTATGAAGTTAAAACCATTTTACCACGCAAGATCACAAGGTCATCCCCTAGTTAAAAGTAGATGAACTAAACCAACATAATTGAGGAAAAATTAATTCCTAAGTCATTCAATCATGAAAAATCATAGACCCAACTCAAACACCAACATAGACGATATAATCGATTTTAGATTCCTGAATTCTAGAATCTTCTCACTGAACTCATCCTGAACTACTCAATGAACTAATACTTTTTGCAAACCACATGAAACCTCTGGGAATATTTTAAAACAAAACTGAAGTACAATGCACCACTACTGCCAGAACATAAGCTGTTATTTTTGCCGAAATATTTAAGGAAAAAAATATTACGTCAATTGAAAATAAAGCCTCGTAAAAAATCCCTCCTTCTGTGGGCTATTCTATTTAAAATAAGAACTGCTAATTGTACTGCAGGTTATTTAATTAATAGACATTCCTATTACTTTTAACTGAAAACCCATTGCTTTTAACTATTTAATTCACAGGATGTATTAAAATTGGATGTGTAAACAAGTTAACAACTGATGACAGATTTTGACAACCTGTAATTAAGACACATGACAATACTCAGGAAACTACTTGGTGCGAACTGCAACTAATCTGACTACGAACAAAAAAGTCTTACAGGAATTCATATAATTTCCTGTATAATAGGTGCTTTTGAAAAATCCTTTTGAAGAAGTATAGCACTGATGACATTTTGTGCTAAACATGAGTTGAAATTAGAAAACCCATTCCCAGCAGAGGATATCATGCATGTGTGGAATTACAGAAATACGAGAAGATGATAGAAAGCACTAGCATTTTACATTACTCATACGAGAGAGCAATAAGATATGCTTTTGCAGGTGGAATAATACTGCCGGAGTAAAATGAAGGCAGCAATGGGAAACATATCCATCAGCTGAGTGCAACTGCAATGCATGGGTGATCACAATAATGGTATGAAAATTTAAATTCATGCTTAAAAAGGTTCAACCCTCACACAAATGCCTAGTTGAAAACATTGGTTTGCCCATGCATGGCCAAAATGCATCAAAATAAAATTTAAAAAATGTTAGAAACTGTTGGCAGGACAATATTATTAGGGAATAGACTTCACTTCAAAACATTTTTACTTGGTCTTCCTCATGACTCTTACTAATGACCAACTTCCAAAATTCAATCTTGAGCTTGATTCACGACTTGATAATAAATTTAGAGTTTTAAACAGAATACCTAACAATATATTTGGTAGGTATTCTGATCAGGATATTTACTGTGCAATGCTATAGAATAGTTTCTGACCTTCAAGACCAAGTTTGGAAAATAGGTTAGTGAGAACCATGTACGAATAAAAAATTTAAAGTGCAGTAAATAGGTGCAAATATATTCATACAACGTGGACAGGGTCGAATAAAGTATTTATACAGATGGTAGCCTGCCTTTTACACTGTTATGATACACAACTTTCCTGAAAGTTATTGCATTGACAAAAAAATTTCAAGGAGAAAGGTCCACTAAGCAAGAGGAATCTCATGCTCCTAAACATGAAAGACCAATAATGCTATATAATGTCACTGGTAAGGGTATACATACCCTAATGACAAGTTTGGAAAGAGTCAGCTTGAATCTATGAAGTACATTTTCCATAAACCACACAATTATGCTTAGAAAATACTTAATAACACAAAGGAATAGTAAAAAAATAAAAAAAATTAAGGAATTATATTAGAAGAGTAACCAAATAAATTCTGCTATGTATACCTTTCAAGTCAACTGAAAACACAAAATTTATATCTACAAATAAAAACATCAGGAATATACTTTCCTCATCGCAATAGGAAAGTGTGCCTATCCTCCAAAATTACTAAACCTTATATTATATTTCTCAATCCCTCAAATGTTAATGTTAATCTTCAAAGCTAACATTCAAAAGTAATGGGGATGTCATATTATACTTATTCCTTAGGATTTTTTCTCTATAATTTTTAACAGAGGTTGGTACCAGTACAAAATATCTATGATTTTTGATCGAGGTATCAGTAGCTAGCTTTATCGCCGCAACTCCTTTTATAAAGTTAATTAAATGAATAGCAATTTTTGGTGCAGCAACAAAGAAATGACTGCAGTGAATGCTATTGAAATAAAGAATCATAACACCTCCATAAGTACCTAGTTAAAACCAACAGCAGTATCATATCAGAAGTCAGTCCCCCATTGCATTACATTAGTAAAATAAGTAATACGAAAACATCAACATATCTATACACTGAATGCTTTAATGGTACAAAATACGCAAAAATGAATAACTGCTATTAAAGCTTAGAAGAATGTACTATATTAAGAGTTTGAACATTAAACTTATAAATGGCAAAATTGACAATTCCTCCTTGCCGAGTGTGGCTAACTCGTGTCAATGGATAAAAAATGCTAATGAACAACACTAATGATATTTACTGTACCTGTATTTACCACGGGACACAACAGTCATTCTAGTAGCGACGAGCACTGCCGAAAGTGCGTGAACCACCATAGCCTCCACCACTTCCTGTATTAAAACACAACCAAAATTAATAGCCAGGGAAGCACAAGACTACTTAATATTGCAATGCAAGAGAAATAATAAAGAACAATAAAGATTTTTCCTATTGAATTCAACCACATTTAAGTGTTCTACAAACAAAACATGAGAGCCCTGGACCCATTCGAAGCTCCATAAAGACAGCCATGTAGTCACAAATGAGGTTTCTGAATTACAAAATTAATGAAAAGCAAAATGAAGATTATTCCTATTGAATTCAACCACACTAAGATTGTTCTTCAGACAAAGCATGAAGTCCTGGACCCATTACAAGCTCCACAAAGACAACAATCTAGCCACAACATAGTTTTACTGAATTATAAAATGAATGAGCTCCATAAGTAAATAAATAGTCACAGCTACATATTTTGTAATGGGTTTAGAGAGCAGTACACTTAAGCTTGTGCAGAATAATCTTAAAGATTACAGAAACTATCCACAGTGCAAATAACGACGCCATCACTGCAGTTTATGATCAATTGAGGTCTGGCTGTAAAATTAAGGGGTAATAGATAAGACACTTTATTTACTACTAAAACTCAAGATTAAGCCGTACAGAGATGGGGTTGTGGAAATTCCCAAACATCCTACAAAGAAGAAACTGGGATAAGGAACTAAGCAGCTAATCATGAATTAAAGGTCTTCACTAACAAAAAAAACAGAAGAGAAAGAGAAACCTCTAGTTAAAAAAGTTTGCACATAAGTGGAGCAGTACCTGATAATGTCGATGTGGTTGTTGGAATAAAAATACTAGCATGAAGGGCAACTATGACGTAATATCGTAAACAATCACACAATGCTGTTGAACTAACACAATAATAGCAAAATAGCTTGTCATAAAGTAATGAAACACAGTGCTCACTGACTATAACAAAAACCACACTTATAGATGTTCAAAACTTCATCAAGTGTTGAAGGAATTATGTTGTAATTATCATCTGAGAAACATAACCTCATCCCACAACGTACATTAGCATTTGACCCTCATGAAATATGCCCAGGCCCATGTTAAGAGGCTAGTCAATTGGGATAGAGGCTCTGAAGAAAATTCCAACTCTAACACAGACTCGAGCATTCCAAAGTATATAAGCAGTGAGCACTCTTTACCCAACAATTTTATACAATTAGGTATTACAAGCATGAAGCATGCTTGGATGAGAGGTCAGGAAACAAAAACATTATACTTGCCTCCATAAGGTGCAGAGCGTGAATTAGGTGCAATTGCACTTTTGATTGGACCACCTCCAAAACCTTGTTGGTAGTTTCCACCAGAGGGTCCACCACCACCACCACCTCCTCCTCTTTCCTCACCCCAGTTGGAACCTACATTAAAGAAAAACAACTCCAATAAAGTATAAACTTCAAATATAAAAAAATAATTCGTTTCAGAATTAGCCACAAATACCACCAGCATGAAAAAATAAAAACTAATGCATTGAGTAATTGGATTTTTAAGGTACCATGACAGCTGAGGTGAGATCGTGAAATAAAACACTGAAATGCCTTACAGAACTTCCAAATCCCACACTAAAGACTAAAAATATAACCTTCAGGTTAAGCAACTGAGAAAAAAATTTGGCATATAATTTTTTATAAAGTGTTAACAAATGAGATGTCATGATAAATTTGCCTGCTGTCCTTAAAATCACCTAATGATATGACCACATAATAATATCCTGATCAGCATTTCTCATCCCAAAACCAGCTATCAATCAACCTGAAGATCACTACGGTAGGTGAGGGAAGAGCTCACCCAAAACTAAACCATGGTATGTGAAAGCCACATCAAGGCCATTTCCCTACCCTGTACTTCCTGGGATTTCCCAGGATGGCCTGGCACCCGAAAAAATTACAGAAACTGGGAAAACCTGAGGGAGCCCAGACGCATCACTCTGAATCGAACCCAGGCCCTCCAGTTCTACCCACTGGAATACCACACCCCTCTGATGGATTTATATTATTATTTTGAAAAACCTCTACTTTAAGACACTTGAGGTCAACAGCAATTTTCTTGAAGCATTTATAGAATGTGTTTATCACATACCCACCAAGTATGATATGCTGTGAGTAACCAAAAAAGAAAAACTAATTGGTTTCTTACCTGTACAGCCTAAATACATGATGTTGATTCGCTAATTAGAAGTTAGTAGACTAAACCCTGTTACAAGCAGGTAGTCACGAGTTGTGGTAGTTGTGGACTTCTCCAGTCATAGTGTTCTTTTAAATTTGCATTGAGCACAGATGAAATAAAATATCAGGAGGCAACCAAAGTACTTTAACTAGACAAACTTTAATAGCATATATCATTCCCACCATATTACCAATGCAACAAACATTAAGCCTCCAGGATAAGGCAGGTTAATTGCAACGTTCCCTACAATCTAAGGAATTAAGTCAAAAACCTGGCAATCACAGTATCTGCCCTTTCCCACTAATTTTACTAGAAATAGAATAAAAATTATAACACTATCTACAATGCCCAGAGAAATTTTGAATTTTTACTTACTAAGAAAAAATAAATTATAATATTGCATTAATAATTACATTCTAAAACCATGATGTTTGTCCTCTAGCCATTCAGTGACATGCCTTTAGTAAAAAATTACAACATGACAAAGCATGATATGAGAATCAGGCAGTCATTACAATATAATAAAATCATAATAGTTTCCTAGTGGATATTCTTGTACCTATCATACTCTTCCTGATACCCTTCAAGCCAATGAAGATAATATAATAACCATATCAACACCCTGTGCTCCAAAGCTACAGGAAAGTTTACCATCAGAAAAGTAGCAAACCCAGAAATTAAATCCAATCTTGTATTTCTCTTATGCTAAAAGAATTATCATACTAGCAAACAGTATGGAATTTTTCATCTTATTATAAGGGAGCAACTCCTTACAAAATACTGAAACATAATCAAATGAAAATTGATGCACTCAAGCCGGCTTGAGTGAAACTACCTCATAAGTTTCTTTTGTATGTTACAAGATCTATCCAGTGCCAAACTGGGGAAACCAATTAAATGTTAAAAAAACGCCTAGGGAAATACACTAAAATGAAGTTAATTCTATAATACTTCTCTTTAAGCCTCATTCCTGATAATGATTACCATGTCTTTATGGAAACCTTTATTAATCAAGCTTCAGTTAACTTTAAATGATATTAAATGCATAGGATACTTAAAACTATGATGCCAAAAATAAATAACTTCAAGGATAAAAATTGTTGGGGAGGATGAAAGGCCCTATCCTGACAAGGTTTCTACTGTCAAAACCATAAGACTATGAAGAAAAATTTAATGCTAGGTAGGGCCAAGCAAGATTATAAGACCATATGACAATGTAACAGGGATGCAACAATTTCCTTAATTGTCACTAGAACATCCTCACAACAGTAATACTCCAATGTATCATTCAGAGATGCAGAAGATTCTTATCCCACAGCTTTCTTCTCATTCAAAAACAATAACACTGCATTGCTTATTTTATATTTATATGACATTCTTTCATGAAAATTGTCTCAATGGAAACAGCAATCTTGCCATCATAATGTGATAATCACAAAGTAACTTAGTTAGAATATGCAAAATCTGATTAAATAAAGCCAACATGAACATTCAGAGTGTTTATTATTTAAATCTAGTCGAAAATTACTCGCAAAGTTCATTTTTCTACAGGAATATAAATTCAAATCATACCATGAAAAATCAAGAAATTAATACTAAAATAAACAAGAAAAAAGCTATAAAAACAATTAATTCCTCAGCCTTTGAAGGAGGTACTCCTAAAGTAAGGCATACAATCATATTACATAGAACACAGTGAGTCATAATTGATGGTAAGGGTTGAACTTTCAACCTGGACTAACGTAAAAGCACGTTTAACTACTTGCCAAACCATTTGGAGTACCACCTTTCGTCATTCCTTATTACAGCCATCAAAATGTTCACCTTGTGTTCAAGATGTTTCTTTATGAAACTAGATAAGTGATTTTGAGTTCCTTACAATAAGCAATTTCTTAATACTCAAGTGATGAAATAATCCAATAAAACACCCGAGTAAATTTAGTTAAATGTACCAATTTACCCTCACCATTTTGGAGTTAATTTCCCTAAATAAAAGACCTACTCAGTATGCATGCATGTTTTCATGCCAAATAAATGGAATGTTTACAATATTGTGCAGTAGAGCCACTTTCCTAACAAAAAATGGCACATTTACATGCCTAACATAAATAGTGTACGAATGTATAAGTATCATCTGTGCGATTATAAAACACTATAAAAATATTTTTGATCAATGCCTTAAAGCACCTATTAAGGTTCATTAACACAATTTTATTATAATAACTCTCAAAATAGGATAAAGAAAATGGCCCAAACTAAGTTTTAGAAAAAAAAAATGCAAATTAAAACAGCTACAAGAAAGAATCAAATAGTTCATACTTTTGTGAATAAGAAGGAAGATAGCCACCAATATCAAGAATCCATTTCACCTCAAAAAAGAGAGAAGGTGCTGAATTTACAGTGTGACAGCAGACCCGAAAATGGTTCCGAGAGAGCCCAACCCCAAAACTGACTTGGAGCAATGTTCCAGGACTCACCACGACTTGCTCCATTGATGACACCAGATGCACCAAAACTCTTTCCTGACCCCAACCCACCGGCACCTTCGGATACCCACCCGGCACCACCCTTTCTCCCCTGGCTGCTCCAGGGTCCTCCACCCCCACCAATTCTGCCAACATCCCCACCTCTTCCACCAACCTCACTTGCCCCCCTTGGCCCATCCAAGAGGCCCCCCCCACTGTTGCTTCCTACAAGAAGGCAGATACCTTTGTCAATATGATCTTTAAAGTTCTGCCATCATCCTGAGGTCCCACCGAAACACCTTCCATCCTTTTTGAAATCAATTTAATATGCCAAGGAGCACCTGAGAACTGGCATGAATTTCCTTTGAAGTTACGAAAAAAACTTATCTAAAAGAAAGCCAAATTAAACAAAAACTTTAACATGTTTTCACATTTACTACACTTTATGATGCTCAGATTTGTATAACTCTTACCCCAAAAGACCTTTATGATATCGTCTCACCAACTCGACATGATAAATTAAGCTTTACAATAAAGCCGAAATGGAAGACAATAAAGAATTACCTATACCTTCTTTATATCCTCAAGATGGCCAAATTTTTTATTTTAAAAATAATGCATCGCACCCTAATTATTACACGAGAGAACAGAGGAATGACTTTAACCTAATGCAAATAAAAATGAAAATATATTTACTTGACAAAACGTGTTAACTGTAATGGAAGTCATAAAATGATGGCTTCTTCCAAGCTTCAATCTTTTGGAATACCCTTTAAATATGCATTCAACATTTCTCCTCAGCACACGTGCAACTTATCTGAAGACATTCCTGAAAACCCGCACTAAAAAAATCATTAACACTATGGGAAATCCAGGGTAAGTTTGCTGCAGTCAGTGCTTACTATGAAAGTCACACCAAATAAAAAAAGCGATCATCGCTATTTGTTTTAACCACCTGTATATGCACCTATGTACCCACCAATGTTGGAAGTTATACAGAATACAACACCAGTTGCATAAGAAAGCCCCTTCAAGCATTAAATGAGAAATATAAGGGCTTCTGCCAATAGAACCTATTGATACATGTAAATTCGACCTTAAAAACCATGGCCAGGGTGTTTAGCATTAGTAACTCAAGATATAAAACATTAACATGTTGAACACAGCTTGGTTTTACTACTGGGTTGCATAACTCATTCGTGAGACAATGGCAATGGTCTCCACAGCAGCATGAATCACTGGTGGGTTGCATCCTCCTTAGATTTAAGTGATATTTTATAGGAGCCTGGTTTGTGATAATGATATTCATGGACGTCCAGAGACACAAACTCAATCAACCACTAGCTTTAATTTAGAAGCAGTTGCCATATCAACTATGCAATTAATAACAAATTAATAGTTACTGCAGCCATGAAAGGAAAATACCACTGTATTTATTTTGTTAAGAAGATCTAAAAAAAGCTGACATGAAAAATGTACTATTTACACAATGACATGGTATTTCAATGGTTTCTTGGACAGTTTCAGCACTGGCAGCCCCAGTACTTTCTATCAGAAACACTTAGTCATTTAAGTAACCAAAAAATTATTAAATTACTAAGTGCCTTACTGTTATTAAGCCAACATATTTTAGTATTATTAAGATTCATTGCCAGATCATAATAAAATTGGATTCCTGATGAATGGCCAATATTATTGGAATCAGGGAAAATTACGAAAAAAAATACTGCAATGAAAATTAAGGTCTTGAGGACATCAACTAAAAACAAAATTTGCTGCTATTATGACTAACATATTCGATGCTAAGAAAAAAATAAGCCCGAGTCCCCTTATTAACTGGAAACATTTTACTCCCATCAAAAGAGGTGTATCCAAGAATAATATGTGGGCCAACCGCCTCAAGAATAATAAATGGGCACAAATTTGTAAAACCCAAAACAAGATAATGCACTCACCTCGCCAAGAGGATCCGCCGCCGCCGCCACCACCACCGCCTCCTCCTCCACCACCACCTCCACCTGCAGGGCCAGGGGCAGGAGGGAGAGGGGTTAGTGGTAGGTAAGGTGGAGACTTAGGAACCCCACGGAATGAATCCCCACCCCTCGAGAATGAATCTCCCCCTCCACGGGAAAACGAATCTCCACCACTCCTAAAGGAGTCCCCTCCCCCAAACGAATCACCTCGGAAACTGTCACTTCCCGGCCCACGGAAGCTTTCCTCACGGCCACCATCCCTGTAAGATTCCCCCCCTCTATATGGACCATCACGTCCTCCACCATAACTACCTCCACCAAACCGCCCACTAGGCCCCATGTCACGACTTGATGGCCCACGCTCGAAGTCACGATCTCTCTCCCTCGGCCCACCAAAATCCCTATCGCGAGGTCCACTGAAGTCCCGATCCCTTTCTCGTGGCCCACCATAATCCCTATCACGAGGTCCACTATAATCTCGGTCCCTGGGTCCAAAATCCCTGTCCCGCGACAGGTATTCCCTGTCCCTTACTCCTCCAAAATCTCTATCCCGCTCTCTTGGTCCACCGAAATCCCGATCCCTTGGTCCACTCGCGAACTCTCTATCCCGCATACCATACTCCCTATCTCCCCCCCTTGGGCCTCCAAAATCCCTCTCCCTGTCCCTTGGCCCGAAGTCCCTATCCCGTGGACTGCTCAGGTCACGATCTCTACCATACATAGGTCCCCTACTTTCCCGCTCCCGTTCCCGCCCTCCAACACCAGGAATTCTTCCGGTCTGTTGCAGAGACACCATGTCAGCCCGACTTAAAGCTTTCCTAACATTTACTCGTCGACCCCCGATCACATGGTTTTTACTCACTGAAAAAGAATAATTATATGAGTCTCTACATCCCACAAGATTATTTCAACGTCGATATACCTAAGGGGATGTCCACAATAAGATGTTACTTACACACTACTTTATCAACAGCATCGTGATCTGCGAATTCCACAAAAGCGAACCCACGCTTTTTCCCGGTTTCTTTGGCTACCATCACGTGTATTGAAGTAACTTTCCCGAAATCGGAGAAGTACTTGCGAAGGTCTGATTCTTCTAAGTCATCGCTAAGACCTCCGACAAACAATTTTCTAACTGTGAGACTAGCCTCCGGGAACCCCATATCCTGCCATGTAAATTTATCATCAATTAGGAGAAAATTGGGACAGTGAAAAAATAATAACTGCACAACCGAGTAAATTGTTCCTTACCTCCCGGGGAACTGCCCTTTTCGGTTCCACTTCACGGCCATCGACCTTGTGAGGTCTGGCTGCTTGGCAGTCATCAACCATGAAAGCTCTCGAATAGGTTATAAATCCAAAACCACGGGACCTGTAATTCAGAACACATCAATGCCACGGAAAAAATCATGAAAAGAGCAGATGAATTTTCATCATAGCGTAGCCCAACTAAATTGAGGGATAAACAGAACCAGTTGTGGGAGTAAAATTATAATAGAGCATGCAAATGCTTCATACACCCAAGTTTCTTGCATAGGGCATGATTAATTTATCCCCACCTCTACCGAACATACCCTCGGGCTTTTAAATAAATATATTTAAATCCATTTAAAGAATGTGCCTCTCAAAAAATACCGATTTTCTCAAAACGATCGAGATGTGAACCTTTCAATTTCTTTCAACTTCTTGAACCTTACGAAAAGCTAACCTCAACTCAACATGGACAAAAGTAAAATAAATCCTATTCCGCCGATGTACGGCTGATAAAATTTCAATCATAAATTTCACATTCCAGTAGCGGTAAAATTAAAAGAAATATTATAAACACCGCAAATGGTGCACGCCACCGAAATCCACCATCTTGAATTCATGGAAATGCTTAAGACGCCATTTTAAGGACTACATGTAATATTACTACATTGCGTATTACCTAGATCTCACCTTTTAGTAATAGGGTCTTTCATTACAACCACATCCACAATTTTTCCCCACTTCTCGAAATGTCTCTTCAGAGTTTCTTCAGTGGTTTTATAATCTAAGCCGCCGATAAATAGCTTACGGAACGATACGGCTTCATTCCTATCGTCATCAGGATTGCTATTATCGTCATTTCCATTGCCTTCCATCCTGTCCTCCTGAAAAATTGAAACATGACATGAAGTTACTTAAACAATATCAGGAGCAATATTGAGTGAACTAAATCCAAAGGGAACAAATTTATACAACGCAAATCACAAAGCCGGCATAGGCTTGGAACTATCCTTATTAAATTTGTCGCAAAAAATGTGATAACAAAAAACATTTAAACTTTGCTTACATTGTTTTGTTCCATTTTCATGTTTTCATTTGAACCCATACCGAAATGTTGTGCGGGTCCACTCGTTTAAACTGCAACGAAATTTTCACCAACTCTCGGAGCGTCACCGACGAAATGATGAAATGACACACGATTGGACGCCGGTGTGGAATTGGTGGAATCTTCTTGTAACAAATTCCCACAATGCTCTACGTGCGCCGTCAGCTCCACCCGCTCCACCAATCATTCTCTGAACCTGACCATGGGACTAGTTACTTATTTTGTCAATAGATGACAGCGAATAATTTGATCTCGTCGAGTTAGAGAGCAGCGTAAAGATTTTAGTGATATTGGGTGATAAAGTGTATGTGAACAGCTGTTGGAGGTAATCATAGATAATTTTTCCTCAGTTATTGGTAGCTTGTAAATAATAAGGCAGGTCCTGAAGTGTTAATGGTGTGAACGTCTTGTTTATAAGTTTTGTAATATTTTCATTTGCAGTAGGAATTTGTGAGGTTCTTGTAAATTTCAGTCCGAGTGACAGTCTATATTTTCAGAGTATTTAACTATGACCTAAATTATTTGCGGTTGACTATCTTTAGCGATAATTTGTGTTGCTTCTGTTGATAGTTAAATATGTGCGCCTTATCTTGTGTGTGACTGATTCACCATGACTGGTTGTTGTCATTTCGCAACTCTAGTTAGTACACCAGAGGTCAGCTGTTGATATTGTCCAGAGTTTTAAATGATTAATGTTTGTTTCCCATAAGTGTATCGAAAACACGTATTTTCTCATTTGGAAGGGTGTCCTTAGAAGTTTACTTACAGCTGATTACTTACGCATTTCCATTACCGAATGTTTGATTAAGCAAATCCAGATAATTATGGTGACAAGTTTACCTACGAATTATCACATGACTTTTTTCCACAGCATTGGCCCTCCAGAGTGAAGGCTGCTCCACATATTCTCAGGTCATTCCGCAAAAGTGATGCTGGAGATCCCTGTTCTAGCCTTGCATCGAGCCTCGGTAAGGTGGGCCGTTGCAGCTGATATTGATAATTTCCTGGATGCTCAGCATGGCTGAGTCTATTTTGCTTCCTTCGTGGCCATCAACTACCGTACCTACTGACACCAATTCAACAGATCCTTCACAACCACTCTTGGAAGAACATTTCTGCAAGTGGATATTGTATGTGGAGCTGGGGAATTCTAGGTACAAAGAAAATGAATTGTGACAATAGCCTTAAATTTTAATATACAAGCCTGTTAGTGAGTATTTTGTGTTGAATATTTGTATCAGTGATGGGATTCATTCATTGGTAAACACCGCATTGCAGTGTTGATTCCTTATGTGTTTTAAAATTTTTCATGTGTTTATTTTCTGTGTCCAGGGTTTGCACGTTGTATTTTGTTCTCCTTTTTTATAAAGTGGATCTTCGTTATCTTGATATCAATTAACCTTGGATATAATTGGACCTTGATTATGGAGGTGGCATTTCTATATCTTTACCTTTGAAATGATTTATAGTTACTTTAGATTCTAGGTTTTTGCCCGAATTAAGGTTAACTTTTCTTAGTTCCCTAAAGTCACTGGTAATGTGCAAATCTCATATTGTGTAATAAATTGCAACCACGTCTAAATAAGGCTAAAAAATTGTCTAAGATCTGGAATAGCTACATGCTTATAATACTTGCTATGTTTTGCATATTTAACACCATTTTTAGCCATTCTAAATTACATGCATACTTTAAAATGACATTGAATGATTCTCTTCATGTTGTAATAACTGCTCACTTTCACTTGTTTCCATAGTGTGAGGGCATGGGATCTTATTATTCTTATCCCAAATGCCCTATTCCTACTATTACTGGCTGCCAGATTCAACCGTGCCCGTCTTAAGCTCCGAGCCACAACTAGTCCCGTCTTCCTTACCTTTTATATATTGGTAAGTTAAAAATTGTTATTTTTATTAGTATTAAAACATGAGTGCATTTATCCAATAATAATATGTGAAACGTGTGTTTGAAGTTGGGCTTAAGGGACTGGATGAAGTTAGAGTTGATTCTCACTGCCAAATATTTCTCATTAATGGTCTTTTTCCTTGCCGGATTATACCATTTTGGAATGTGATGAAGCTCATTAGGCATGTTATCAGGTTTCTCTAGGTATGAACCACTATAAGATAGCAAAAAGAACTTATAATGAATAAATCCTGTCCAAAGCAACTAACAAAACTAAGGCTGCCTGGAAGATAATAAAATTGTTAAGAAAATGATAAAAACTGTTAAGAAAATGATAAAAATTGTTGAAAATAAAGATAAAACATCAGTCTTGTCCAATTTTCAATCTCACTGTGATGAAAATCTAAATTTTTCTGACCTGGCTAATGTTTTCAATAAGCATTTCACTTTAGCTCCTGACTCCTCATTCCCAACTTCTAATACTTTTTCTGCAATGACCTACCCAATATCCTTTTTCTTTAAGCCCAGCAATGACAGGGTATTAACGTCCCATCTTATCAACATTCAGTCAAAACAGTTATAGTTCAGGTCTTGATCAGGTCAGGCTCAAGGTAACTCTTCTACATTTGATGAATGAATCTTTGAGACCTGGCATCTTTCCTGCTTCTCTGAAAGTGTCCAAGATTGTTCCTCTTTACAAGAACAAAGG
>LYUA01000649.1:120551-130957 GCA_002093875.1 Calopteryx splendens
CAAGCGCACTCAAAGACGTCCCTCCAACCCTCCCCGCCTCTCTCTCTCTCTCTCCCCCCCCTTCACATCTTTCCCCCCCTTTCCCTCCTCGATCCCCGTTGCGCCATCGAGGGTGGATACGCACGCATGGGGCAGAACTCCGGGTTATTGGCGCCCTTCTGCCGCTCCGCAGCCCACCAGCGAAACCTTGCATCTTCCACGGAACGCGTGTTGGTGAATGAAATATATCCGGCGTGCCGAGTTAAGTGAGCGCTGCCTGGGGGGGTCGGGGGGGTTCGTATTCCATAAAGCGAACTCCCGTCATTCTTTATTGGGCTCTCAGGCTAGTGGTGGGACCTACTTTTTTAATCAAACGTTAAATCACTGATTAAATGGTCGAGGAATAATTATTTTTACGTCTGGACTCTGAATTATACGTATTTTTCAGATGCACACTAAATTCTTAGGATTGAATATTGGGAAAGCGGATTTTTTTTGCCATCAGTGCCGGGTTGGGGAATCAAATAAGGTTGGGAATGTAATAAGTCGTGTGGGACATTTGGAGAATGCAGAGGATAGAACTGACTGGCCGACTTTTGAGTTGTATGTACAAATGGCGATTTTTCCTTCACTTTGTTAATATGGGAGTTTGAGCTGATATCTCCTTGAAAATTTAAAAGGGGGAAAAAGAAAACATCAGAGGCCGTAAAGTCGTATGCTACCAGGGAACGCAATCAACCAGTTCTGCGTGGTGATTTACGGGGATAGTATCCCAAGCCAGGGATCCCTATGTAGAAACGAACACACAAAGATTCAAAGAGTTTCCCTCTTTCCCCCTTTTACGTTCCACTTTGTGGTTATAGTATTTTCAGTTGCACTTTTCTCTGTTCTTTTGTACCCAATGTACGTTTTAAGGTCATAGCATTTGTAACATGCGGAACAACATTTCATAATATACAGTAAAGAGAAAAAAATAATGGTTATTTCGGAATATCAGGACCTTTCTAAGCTTATAAACATAATAATAAAAAAGAAGGGAATTTTCAGGAAAATACTTATTTTTATGGCCGAAAAATATCTCGGATGAAAAATATGAATTTTTCCTATCACAATTTCTTTCCATAGTACATCACGTGTGACTTTCCTTCAGGACTTTTCTCCTGAAATATTGTGTATATTGGTTTGGTTTTTGTAGATGCGCTGAATTGCCGTGGTCCATCTTCACCATTCAGAATTGGTTGTTAGTTAGGGCAGCGGGGAAAAATTTGGAGATGATGACGTGAAGCAAGAAACCCGGCGTTAGGAAGTGGTTTTATTTTTCCGAGAGGTCTAAATGTATTAACCGAAAATTCTCGAATAAGGCCAACGATTTACATCCTTTGAAGTCTTATATGCATAATTCAAGTTCGTTTTGGGAGTTCGCCGAAATAACCTGTCAGTGCTTCAGTTGTCGAGATGAAACGGTGTCGTTCTAACTACTCTATGTTGCCGTTTTCTGTTTAGAGAGTGGAGTTATGTGGAGAGGAGCATGGCAGTGACGTTAAGTGGGTGACGATAATTATGGTGGTAGTTCGCAATTTTATCGGCAAAGTCCAGTAATTCGACTAATTTAAGGAAGGAGAATTTTATCAATTTTAGGAGGCGGCATTTTCACTTCTCGTATAATTTTCAGTGATTTTTTTACCCGGACATTTACATTGTTTAAGTATGCTGCAATTGCGTATGTTTCAAAATAAAAAACCACTCGGGTCAATTAGGACTCTCTCTCCACTGTTTCCCGTCGATGAAACTGATGATCTTTCCCCTTCAAACCATCGAACGTACTTATTGTTTCACTCGACGGACAACCCCGTCACCGTTTGAAAAATTATTTCCTTTTTTGGCGCTGCCCTCATGTTTGTTCGTAAGATGGATAGGTATGTGCTATGTAGCTCTCCCCGTACGATATATTTCGTTTAGTCGAGGGCAGTAATTTTTTTAAATTGATGACGCAGAAAAATCTCCGATGAAGCATGGGAGGAAAATCTCCTGCTGTGACACTCATTCCCTACTCGTTTTTTCTTCTTCTTTTTGTCTCCGCTACTATATACCATCCGGGGCCTCTCCCCACCCCCGTCCGCATCCCCGCTTGCTCCTCCTCTTCATCTCCCCTCCAAGCCCTTTCCACTTCTCTCTCCCCCACCCCCACATCCTTGACTCACTCCGCCGGCTTCCCTGGTAATTAGGAGGCTGGGGGCGTCGGAAACATCTGCGCCCCGCTCACGAGATCGTGGTCTTCAATCCCGCCAGATGCACGATCATGGGGATGCTCTTGTCTTAAACAATTTTTATTGGCTTATAATCGCCACCGGGGCCTGTCGATTTCTCTCTCGGCGCACATGTCGGGCGTGGATACGTTTTCGACCGTTCTCAAATTTTTTCCCTTACCTCCCCCTCACTCTTGCGAGTGGCGCTGGTGGCGTAGTTAATATTTATTCAAGCGCGGAATATTCAGAGAGGTTACCAAGAATTATTCTGAGAGGAAATTTTTATAATTTCAAAAAGGGACAAGTTCGAATGCTGGGCAGGCGTAAACTCGAGGGGAAATATCTTGAGTGTTTCAACGCTAGTCGTATATCGGTGGGGGGAAATTTAAAAGTCGTTGTTGACGATTATATGGCTTCGAAGTCGTAATCCCGTTCCAACGGGGAGGGGTGATTTCTCATTTTTATATTTTGGGGTTTTGGCTGGTATCCTAAGCTGCAGACGTCAAATGGTTTTCGTACGGGATTCTTGCACTTCCAATCCTAAATATACCTCGTATCTCCGTGGTCTTAATAATTCACCATAGTCTTGTCGTAGTTCAATTATTTTGGATTTTGCCATTGCATTCGTGTGAGATTTAATTTATTATATCCTTATCGCTTCAAGTGCTCTTCGCTTTCTATTTGGGCCAGAAACGTATTATGCAATGCATCAATTGCAATGTGGTAGTGGCAGCAGCGGATCCTCTGGAGGGTAAGTTGTAATATACTCCAAATAGGATTCGTTGGATAGTCATTGAACAAATTTGCTGAACACAAAAACGCCGTTTTGCTCAATAAAAATTCTCTTATAATTATTTAACCAATTAATTATAAACCTTTTCTTGGTCGAATCACCCATTTCCTTATTTATGTATAGTTTTAAAATTCTAATTAAAAAAATATATTTCCAAATAAAATGTCACATGGCATAGTAATAAATATACAGGCGAAGCCATTAGCCAATGAAAGAATGATTTATGCAAGATTCACGAAGGAACAAACAATGGCAATAAATTGTTTCCTGCAAGTTCATTCCATTTCTGGTCGTTTATCAAAAGATAGAGCATTTCGCTGTTGAGAGGAGAGCCTATGGTTCTATTTCGCGTGGTGCATAGCGACGTGTCGATGTGTATCAAATTGTGACGCCTCACCCAAATCCATCTGGACAATCCAAAGTGCCAGCTTTATCTCTGAAACTGTATGTGAATATGTATGCGGAATGAGAAAAGGGCCGCCGCCATCTCTCTCTGTCTGCCTACCCTGAATTGCGTTGAAGTTAAAACATATTGCGCCTATATCTCCAACACCCACTCACCTAAGCTTCTCGTAACGAACAAACCTAATGAACCTTATTTTTTTGAGAAGTTATAATAAGCTATTGATTGATAGAGACATAGATTATTGCTAGCACAAATTGATGATATGAGATGTTGATTGTCATGTGTGTCCATTTATCGTTATGTAAACTCTTCAGTTGTGAATTTTCGTGACAGCGCGACCGAAAGGTTTTAATCTATCTTCGCTGTCCACAACGAATTTAATGTTTTCATTGCAATCAGTAATTTACTGTGACGGCGGGATATTTTTTCTCAGTCTTGGGGTACATTCTAAAAACTAATGAATCAATCTAATAATCTTCCGTTATTTCCACAGTTAGTTTTTAATGGCTCTATCGTGCGCAGTGCGAAGCGAGGGTTTGAGTAGTTACTAATTAATCCAAGTCCAATGATTAAGTTGTTATCCTAGCTCTCATTTCTAAACTTTCAAATGCTAATCTCAACAAAATAATCATGTACCTATACACGACGTAAGATTTTGTTGTTATACTCTTGGACTCTTTCTCAAATTATCACGAGTGGAATGACGTGGCACGTGTTGAAGCCAGAGGCAAAATAAAATTTGTGGCATTATAAATGTGCTCTTGTTGAGGAAGGCTTTACTATACAAATGGTTTATGAAATGTTCCTTCAGTAAGAGCTTAAAACAGAGGGCGAGAGAAAATGGGTGAATTGCAACGTGAAAATGCTGAAATACTTCTGCACATACTTCTAAAATTAGCACAACATCGTCCTCAATCGCTTAGAAAATTATAATTCTAAATAATCTCATTTCATGTTTGAATTAAAAATATTGCATTCAGTCCAAAGGTGTATTTTTGGTCAAGGTAATTTTTATCTGTACACTTAGAACCAATTTCAATACCGAACCGTCTTCAAAGTCTTCACATCATCCTCAAGAGGTAAGATGTTGCGGTAAGGAGAAAGAGCTTTCGATCTTTTCACTTCATTCTCAAATTATTATTTAGAGATTTAAGCATTCCACAAAAGTCACCACGGTGACCAAAAATTTCGTTCATTCGACAACTTAACAAGTTGAAATTGTTTATTTTCTCTCTACGTTATCAGCGTTTTTATTTGAACCGTTTTTGCATTGTTGACTTCTGGGGCAGCTTCCGAAGTGAAGAATCCAAGTAAACAAAGTTGAAATATCTATGCCTTACGTATTTGTATCATATTTATTATGCCTTGTAAGTAATGTTTCAAATGTATGTGTAGGATATAGGTTCCATTTTTAGCTTACTCCTGTTCTATTTCGTGTTATTTTAATCCAAGAAAATCCTTGGTTTACCCTCCGGAAAGATTGATTAAAATAAGTTATGTTGGGCGGAAGGTAAGAATGTGGCATGACCTTGTTCTTAAACTTAGCTTTGAATGGGAATTGAATCTCGTCCTGGATGGTGAAAAGCCCACATACTCCCTTTTGAACAAAAATAATCCATGTAAGCTGAAGTGGTGTCAAAAATATATTCCGGAATCCGCTACCATCTCCAGGAAAAAAATTAACTCACGTGGCTAATCAATTCCCCCCTTTTTTCACCTCTCCACATGCCCTAACCCTATTACTCCACTCAACACCTCTCTCTTTCTGTCCGTCACTCTGCACTTTCCTTTTCCCTCCTAAAAATAACTCTCCTCCGAAGAAGCCGTTTCCTTAGCGGTCAGGGAAGATGCAGATCTGTTACCAACTGGTGCTTCGGGAAGTCACGTTTTACAGAGTGTGGAGACTTTTTAAAATAAGGTCATGGATACTTTTAAGTCATTGGGAATCCACTTGCTGGCAGAAAACCGGTCAAATTCACTTCAATCGCCTGAAAGGTGTAATTTCCTTTAATCGACAGTCTTACTTCCATTGTAGACTTGTACTTTCACATAAGTTCATGGTAAAAATTGAATTGGAAGGGTGGAAGGAGAATTTGTTAGTTTTCAAGTTAGTGTCAGTCGCCGTAAGCCCCTTGTTCAGCTCATAGAAATTTTTGGAAATGGAAGTGACAGCTATTCAAACGTGATTTGGATAATATGTCGAGTCGGTGTATAGATTGGCGCTTAGAGTCTTACATCTTAACAAGTACACAGTAATTAAATTTCTAAATAAAGGGAATGGGGAACTTTAAATTAATTACAAAGTGGACGATGTTGGATTATGTAACTGGATAAAAGTTGGGAGTCATTATCCTACCGGAAGCCTTTCGTGGAATATACGCATTAGAAAAATATGCGAATGCGCCTTACGAAACTTAGGTAAATTAGATGAGTGGTCACTGCAGGTAATGAAAATCTGAAGGAGGGCTTTTTTCACTGTAGTTTGATTACGTTTAGAATATGAACAAATATTTGAGTCCCATCGGAGTTAGTGCTAATCGAGGAATTGAGTAAAGTTAGAAAAATGTGCTGGATTTGTTAAAACTATGTTGTTGTAGAAGAAAATCAAAATGTTATTATTTTAAGAAAAATTTCAAAATTCTCCTCAAATTCCTTGTAAAATTTCGCTGTCCTTACTCTCCTAACAATCTCTGCCATCCCTTGCCGCCAGCCTAGGTGACGGCTTGCAGGTTATGGCATTAATATTGCGACGCAAACATTCTTTTATCGCGTTGAAGCGTGTATTTTTTGTAAAATATTTTAGTGTAGTCCCAGTGAAGTCCCCTATCCTCATCAACTCATTTATTTCACATTAAGACATTTCATTATTTTCTAAGTTTATTGAGGGACATCTCACTAGCTCTAATTTTCAATTTATTTTGCCCAGTTCTTGAAAGTCAGTTTAGCGTGTGCCTTTATTCCAAAAAGGAATTTACAATAAAGTTCAACAAAGGAAACTTTCAGTTGTATTTAATAGGAAAGATAATTTATACAATTATCATTCCTTTTGAATACAACTGAAAGTTTCACTTTTGGACTTCGTTGTAAAATTTCTAGTGCGAAATTTCAATTTTCACGTCCGATATTCATTTACTTTCTTCAATAGGTTTTTTTCATACTTGTTCACAAGTTATGCCTGTATTTACTGTCGTAAGAAGCTTCTACATTTACCAAACTCTGTGTTGAAAAGATGAATAATAATTCATGTAGCACCGACTGAGAATGAATAAGCTTCCTTCTGTGATGTGTAGGGTTGCATTTTGTTGCCACAATGCGAAGTGCTAATTAAAATTAAATTAATCAAATGTAAACCGAAATTTTTGATGGTTAAATAATTTTTCAATTAATTCAGGTCATGGGTTGAAATAGATATTAATGTTCATAGTATATCGCCTTACATGGTTAACGCGAAATTAGAACGGAAATGAGGACTCATCTTTTCCATAATCTTCGATGAAATTTTCAGCCTTATAATTTAGTAATTTCCTTGCCTTTATTTATTTTGCTGCCAGGAATACGGCTAAGATATACTGCCATGTTACTGTAGGAACTTAAATTAATGCGGTTTCATAACTTGATATATCTACGCTCTTGGTATCCTTAATTTTCGTACTTTTTCTTTATACTTCATGAATGGAATTTAGCCTATGGCTCACTTATTATTTATCGCGCGTGCTAAAGTAGTATATTCATGTATTTATGTGTGGATATATGCACTTGATGTAAATGCTGAGGGTCCAAATCATGTAGACACTAAGGCTTCATTGACTAGTGATAATTGAGTTATATTTTGTATAGGAAAGCAGGTGAAGCAAGCTGAAATAAAAAAATTAAATTGAATTTAACAACACAGTGGTAACAGAAACGTATGTTTGAAATTATATAACCCTTTCGGGAAAAAAAAATTAACTTACTCCTTCATTGATTGAAATAAAGGACCTGCGTCAAACTTCAGTCGTGTCATTTTCTTATAGGCGGCACGGAGTAAGATTATTTTCTATTTCCAACATATCTTCCACGAGCTTCGAAAATATTGATCAGACCTTGAGAGTAACACAGACGTAGCGTATTTTTAGCGGATAACCTGTTAAGATTTTGTTCGTCCCTGCCCTTTGCAACATTTTTTTCAGAATATCCTTGGCGATTTTTCTCTCCAACGTGATTTCCTAAATCTCTTTAGGGGCGTAAATTGTCCTATTAATGACCAGAAATTATGTACTGCTGCTCATGCTGACGCAGCAAAAAATGCGGAATTTTGAAAATGAGGTAGGATGATTAACATTTTTTTGTTGCATCTCTTTCAGTTTCATGGAGTCGTTTGTGGATATGAGGTTTTAATGGATGCCTCCACGCTTTTTGTGTGTCGTTTATTCCACTGAATAGAATGACGTTTCTGTGTCATTTCCCTCCACCGTGGCCCTCTTCCGGACAAGTTTGTCGCCCACACTAGACATTCAAGTCATGGATCATGAATATTTATCAAATAAGGAAAAGCGTCTCTGTTCCGTTCATAGCAGCTGCCTTCTGGGAACAGCTGTGTGGTCTCAGGATTTCCCCTCAAGCGCGATCGCTGGCAAGAGCATCTTGCCATGGTTTTTGCAATTTTATCTGCTTTGCACCTTACCCGGAAGTTCATTCATTTGTTTGCAACATTTGTTCCCACAGGAAATACTCCGATGCTTGCATTTTTTTTTTTAAAGATTTCCCGAGAGTTTAGACGGTGAATGTAGTTTAAAGTGCGTTGCGTTGTTGCATGCGTGTCTGCTTTGCGTACCTATCTAAGGCCAGATAATTCGCGGTTATAAAATCGAGTTATTCTTGTTTTACGAATGGTTTATTGCAGCCTCAGCGTTAATTGAGCAATCCTCCTCCTACGCAGTCCTCCATGTCCTGGAATTTAGTCAATTATTCAGATAAAGGAAGGGTATTGGAATTGGCGTATGCTCTATTCATTCCACGGTTCACGCGGGGTCTTCGCTACATGACGGCGTTCGGGGAACTACGTACATTTGTGTTGGTCTGTGTGTGCAACGCTTTGGGGGATGTGTTGGTTTTGCGGCTTTTCAGGGTGACTTCAATGGGTAAATGTGGGCAAGTAAGAAATATATTTTGAGAATGGGGTCGTTCACTCTGACGCGAGATCTCAATTTTATCCATTAATTAAATATTTTTGGACAAATTCTTCTGCGATCACCTATTGACACGTAAAAACGAAAATGGAAATATCCCAAAGTTCCCGGAAAAGGTCGCCCAATGCCGCTGGTTCCTCATGGTCAGTTGCACCTTTAGCACCGTGGAAATTGGATGGAAGCGACTAGTGACGTAGCAACAACTATGGGGTTCTACCCTTTCAGCGAAAGGGTAGAGCGCTTCGATGTCCAGTCGCCTAGGACTCTTGAAACTAGCCAACAGATCGAAGATCGGAATAATTCGGATATTTTTTTTAACTTTTTTTAGAAACGGTAATAAAAATTTGCGAACGTGCTCATTTTGTTATCGGTTGTGTTAGTTATCTGTGGAAATTTGAGAGTAAAAACTAACCCGTTAATGTATAGACGCTTCTTATCTATGAGGAGATGTGTGAAATTGGAAGGAATTCCATAGAAAGACAAACATGTCCAAACAAAGGCCCATCATTATTAAAATTAACCCCAAAAGTTGGTTTTGATTGTTTTGGGTGGAGTTCATCTTGAACTGAGCCCATCGGCTGGTGAAATTCTCTCATAACAGAGTGGGCGGGGCGGAACAGTCCATTTCCCTTTGCCACCTGCCGTTTCCCACAAAGATCTCGTAGGTATCCTGAAAATCGCGCAACTTAAGGTTTTAGGAGTTTATTTTGAGAGACATCTCCGGGATTTAGTAGCCGAATTGGGCTTCTGCATCACTGTAAAAGAGTCAGTCACTGTGCTGCTGATAATTTAAATGATTCAGATTTTTCGGGAAAATGGTAAGATAAAAAGTTAAGGCATCTTATAGGGTTGAAATGCATTCCGAAAGTTGCGGTTTCTCAAAAAGAAGAGCGTCATGGGGTTTTCAGACATCTTCGTGCTTCAAAATCAAACTTCGTTTTGAATACTGTGATTGGTTGCTTCAGTATGCAAAAAGATCTCCTGCACGCAGCGCCAATATTACCATTCATGAAGTGTAGCTTCGTGAATGTTGATACTGCCTCTCCACGGACAGCCAGAGCTCAAAACGTTTACCCCAAGCTGCTTTGAATGTTCTGCGGTAGAGTATCTACTCATTTTCTGAATAGTGATCCATACGTAATCGTATTAGCAAGCACAGTATAAAGGGGGAAATGTGGTGACGTAGTCTTAAATTTATTAATATTAATATAAAATTTATATAAACTTAAAATTTAAAATTTATGCCTTACAGGTGTTGGTAGCGTCGATTACGGCCCGTTCCCAAATCCTGTGAATTGAGTTGAATTAATTGAGGTCGGTCAGTCTAAAAAAAATATCGAATTGAGATTGGTTGTGTCTATATATTACGTCCGTTAAAATGTGCATTTTTCTTTTATGTGTTTCCCATGGCTTTCCTCGCTGCTTATAATTAAATACAATAGAGATTACAGGGAAATGCATTTCTTAAGAAGGTGAATATGTAGACGAAAAAAACTTACACTTGCACAATCTGAGGCGTTTCAATTAGCGCCGTTAACAACGCGAGGTACTTCGGCGTCACCATTTCATTGAATCTTGCTTGGGGAAAACGTATACGTAGTACGAGGGGCCTCCTTGAAGAAGATAGCATTTGTAAAGTGGATAGTAGGAAAATATGGAAAATGGGGAAAATGTGAAAAAGACATGCCATTCCTCGTGTGTTCGACCGCGATTAGAATATGCTGCGAGTATATGGCCCCCATATAAAAAAAGCCTTAAATATATATATTAATATAAAATTTATATAAACTTAAAATTTAAAATTTATGCCTTAC